>OMKN01081712.1:0-12475 GCA_900302345.1 Melanonus zugmayeri
AGGTACATTCGGGAAACAGCTCGGTAGCTTAAGGGAGATTTCACGACACACATAGCGCTAAAGTACATTTGGGAAACGCAGCCTAGAGCCAGCGGTAAATCAGTCAAGAGCTGCAGATCAGTTCATGGATCATGTTCTCCCCAAGATGACGACGGACGGACGTTGACCGGCCGATCAGCTCAGGAGTCGGGCTGCTAGCAGCTGAGATGACCGGCTGCTCTCACCCAGCGGCTCCTCATGTCCGAAAACGTCAAAGCAAATTTCCAAAGAAGCGTTATTTGGATAAACTGACTACATATTCTGAATCTACATGGTTACTTTCTCACCTGAAAAAATATGAAAACTTAATAAAGTGACATATTAATAGCCCCTAGAATGAAAATTACAGCAGTTTGCAGCCTTCGGTTTCGAAAGCAGCTGAACGCTCTCTCTCATGGGATGACGCTAAAGTACCCTCGCTAAAGTAGACATACCAAATAATAGGCTATGAGTTAAATAAGAAATAGACCTCTATCTCCACTAAAAGATAGAAACTAAATCCCTGTGGTGAATAAATAGTAATACAGTAATAGGGTCCCAGGGTTAGGGGCTCATCTCCTGACCGTTAAAGCGTGATCAAAATCCTCTAATTGAGATATCAGTACAGAGCTCACCTAGGTCTAATGGGAGATGGTATCCAGTAACTGAATCCTATGCAGGAGTAAAGGGTGGGATAGATACGATTTTTTGACAGTCTATGGTTCCCGCCAAAGAATACAGCAAGAGTGGCACTGGGAGTCTAAATGACTGATGTTGAACATTTCTTATGCCACATCATAAACAATTAAATAAGCCCAAGAATCTGCACAAAAAATCAACGAAAACTATGTTATGACATGCATTATACAAATAAAAAAACAAGGGACAATGTGGAAAGCAGGAAAACAAGAAAACGCAGACACACTGACACACGTCTCACTTTGACATTGTTCTGACTGTTGAGTCGTTGTAGGAAGACAGGGAGGCGGTCGAGCAGGCGATCCAGGGAGCTGTTCTGTAAAACCATCCAACAGCCGCACACAATGTCATTCAATACATTAGATACATACATATAAAACACATTAAATAAATGGACAGAACACAAAATTCACAACAAAAATAATAATTAGCATTCACAAAAGTTGTATCTTTTATTAAAAGGTGACGGGGTATACATAGGTATATATGCAATTGTATAATTAGGTATCTATGCAACTGTATAATATATCCAATTATATATACACAATATATCAGGTCGATATGAATGTTCTTGTGTATAGTAGTTCTGTGCTTCCTATTTTCTGCGAAAAACAATGTGGAGTGTAAGTATAAAGGCATCCATGCTGGCTGCTGATAAAGGCTATAAACTCTGACCATTGCGACCCGGTAGCGGGTCCTGATGGCGCTGACTGAGTCCTGGAGGCGGTGAGTCTGGTGGGGGGTCCGGGTAGCGCTGCCCCCTAGGGAGAACCCCCCGTACCTGCAACACAATGTCCCATGGACCCATTCTACCATGACTTCTATTCAGTCATTTAGCAGGTGCTTTCATACAATGCGACTACCGGTGAATTCAGGAGTAAGGAACTGCCACACTCGGCTATTTTCTAATGTAAGAGAGTACTGCTTCATCTATGTGTTGGGACAAAATTACCAGTCTCTGTTTCTGTGAAAAGTTCATACATTTGATGACGAACAATGATGTCAATGGTCCAAGTTTTCCATGATTCTTTTGCGAAAAATGGGGTTGATGTTGCAGACCGCATTTTTTTCACAACACTTACAGTACTCCCTTACATTAGTAGATAGCGAGCATAACGGCTCCCCTTTAAGGAGCAGGTAGGGGTTAGGACATGGCTTGTCAACCTTGGGGGGTCCGGAAAACGACCCCAGGGTGACCTCGGATGGGGAATAGTCCCAGCACAGGGGTCGCAGGTCAAACATTTTTGACAGGACATCACTCAAGGATGTCTACAGGTTAGGCTGTGGACATTAGGGTCTCAAACACCCTCGCCACTACACTATCTTGTCTACTCATGTATTTATTAGTGTACACTTACATGCTACATAAAACGAATAGTGCAGATATTCCCTCAATGAATTTCGAGATAACTTGCCTGAATTCGTTCACCCACTTCTTGGTCTTGAGACTGTCAATGGCATGGAAGAGAACATTGACAGAGAATGACATAGTTAGTTGTACTAGTTGTACATAGTTAGTATATCAGTTTGCGAGTCATATGGACATGGCTGTGTTCAGGTACCTTTTCTTGAGGATTTGCGGGTAGGTCTTGACCAGGTAGTCAGAGATGTTCCGGCTGGTCAGGTTCTGCAGGGTGTCTCCTGTGAACCTCTTCATCTTAAAAGTTGAGGGATGTTATTCAAGTTGAGAAGACAATACGCAGAAAGCACAAGTCAACACACACACACACACACACTACGTAAACAGCTACAGTGGTTTACATATCTACAGTCCTGAAAGATGAATACAGACTCTTCAAGTCTGATTTTCTGATTTTGAAGAGTCTGTATTCATCTTTGACATAGTAGACACAGTAGACACACTCTCATTCATGCTCTCCCTCTCTTACCTCAAAAAATCCAAGACGGTTACTTTCCTATTCTCTATATTATTTATGATTACACTTGTATTGCATTACATATACATGTCAATACACACTTGTATTGTAATGTAATAACACTGACCTGTGGTGGTGGCAGACCTCCGGCCCCTAGGGGACAGTCTGGCAGCATCCGGCGCACCTCCTCGGTGCTGCACTGGCAGTGCAGGCTGGGCCGGTTGCTCCAGTTGCCCTGGTTGAACAACACCCAGGAAGAGTAGGGCACCTGGGGTCGCATGAAGAGGCTGGCCTGCTCTGCCACACACTCAGACGCCCTGTAGCCAATCACATCTCTGAGTGAGTTACTGGGGCAACCCGGCAGCCAATCATATCGCAGAATGGAGGTTACTGAAGCAAACCGGAAGCCAATCACATTTCTGAATGAGTAACCGACATCCAGTAACAGAACGAGTCTTACGCGCTGTTCTCCTCTGTCTCCAGACACTTGGTCCCGAAGCCGGGCTGATCCAGAAGGGCTTCTAGAAGGTTCTCGATGGCTGGGTCACCGGGGGCGTCGTTGCTAATAAACAAAATAAAAAACAGGAAGAGAAGGTTAGAGGAAAAGATGAACACAGGATAACAAACACCTCTGACGGGAGGTGATCACACAGAGAGCTCTGAGGTACTGTGTTTGTGTCACCTGAAGAAGGTGTACTGCTCTCCATACATCCAGGGCTGGAGCTGGAGGGACGGGTACTTCCCAAAGGGAGGCACCACCAGGCTGAAGAGGAGGGCGATCAGCACGAACACGGCCGGCAGCACGATCTGCAATCACAAGCTGGTTTGAAAACCCGGGACACATCCAGTAGTCATTTCATTACTTTCACTTTGACCTATCGAGTTGCTTCCACGAAGCAGGTTAAGGAATGTATGAAGATGAATGTAGATGTTTGTCTTGGAGAACGATTCATTGTTCTGTGCTTTGTGCTGTTGTTCTCCTGGTCTACCTGAGCCAGGAAGCCCCTGCGGCTGCGGCAGGCATACAGCCACCGCTTGAGTAACAGCGCACGGAGCTGCTGCCAGGTCAGCAACCAGCCGGTCAGGGGAGCTCCGCCCTGGCTGTCCCCACTCAGAGGGTCCGTCTCCTGGGGGTCTGGTGGAGGACAACACCCCCCCCAAGGGAGAAAAGCATGGTGGAGGATGGAGACCTAGTCGTCAGGTGATCTGATATGATACATTAACTAATCACCACAATAGAGGTTAGGGATAGACAGCTGATTTAGGATTGTTATTATATTATTAAGTTTATGTAGTATTTATTGCCATACAGTAACTAGATCATACTGTATTTCTAATAATAATGATTGGAAATACAGTAAGATCCAGTCTGCATGTTTGTTTTTATAACTTTGAAAAGGCAATCATCTTCTTCTCATTACAAAACTGTAACCAAACACTATAATCTGAGCACAGGAGTGACACCAAACACAGACCAACCCAACAGAAATTAGATTGAATTAGAGACAATTTGGCAATGATCGTGTTTCACCAGTAGATGATGCTGTCCCTGTGTTTAGAATTACAGTGTTTGGTTGCACTTTAATAGGGAGATGTGTGCCAGGGTAAACTAATCTCTAAGAAGGCACACGAAGGAAGGAGAGGGAGTGAGGTCGAAAGACACTCTGGTTGTGTTAGCAGGAGGTGACGCTATAAAGCTACCTTGCTTACGAAGCCTTTTCCTTCCTTGTAGCAGCAAGGAGTAAGGAAACACAGTCAGACACATGAACAACCTCACTTGCACCCCTCAGTGTGTTTATTTGTTTATTAAATGGATCCCCATTAGCTGACGCCTTGGCGACCACTAATCTTCCTGGGGTCCACAAAAAGGACATAAGACATAATACATGACATAAAACATAAAACATACATGACAGAAAACTGCTTAGAAGGAAAGATCAGAAGGCTACAAAATGTAAAAGAAAAAAGAAAAAATCCAATTGGTTCAGTCATATGGTCATCTGCATTAGGTGTGTCTTTAGTAGTTTTTTGAATGACAATTCTATGTGTGTGTGTGTGTGTGTCTCAGTGCAGCGTACCGGTCTCTGGCTCTTCTGGCGTGTCTCCCAGGGGTTGCTGGAGTCGCTGCTCTGCCTGGGGAGCACCAGCCTCCACCTCTGCATCCACCCCCGTCTCCTCCGCCACCCGCAGGAAGATCTAACACGATACAAAAACACACAGCTCAATATATTAATATATTTGCAATATTATAATAATATAACGTGACCAAGGTCATGTCACACACATGCGATAATATGACACGAAAGAAATAACATTATAGACTTGTGTGAGTACAACAGTATCAACCATCACTTTTTCCCATTAACTATGGCAACAATTGGGTGGTTTTTGGGGGTTTTGTTTTGTTTGTTCATAGGTCATGGCTTAGCCACTTCGAGTCAACTCAGTAAACTGGATAAATGTACCCATTTTAGTTTGTCATTGGTGCATTTTACATTTTATATATAGCTATTTTATATTTTATATATACAACAATGACTTCTATGTCATCAACATGGGTTTAATTAACTTAATCAACAGTAATATAACTAAGTTGCTACTATTAATAATAATTAATAGGGCTAAAAGGGGACAGTATAGTGTGGTGCAACCAACTGCAGTTCCAGTCACGGGCAGTTAGTCAATCCAACTTAATTTGTGAACGTGCAACCTGTGACCTCTGACCTCCTCCAGGGTGCTGTCTGACAGGCCATAGCTGGCCAGGCCCAACTCCCCCAGCTTGTGGTCCAGCTCAGCCAGGAAGACGGCTAGCCCTCCGTCCTGGGCTGCCACCTGGGGCAAGTTCAGCACCGCCTCCCTCCCAGACTCCTCCACCAGCCGGGCCCCGGGGACATGACGCTGCGCCAGGGCCAGCAGAGCAGCCAGGTCTGAGTGAGTGAGTGAGAGAGGCAGGTTAACGTTGTGTTATATGGACTGCATCTATATAGCACTTTTCTAGCCTGCGGCCACTCTAAGCACTTTTATAATTAGTGCCTCACATTCACCCATTCATACACTGATAGCGGTGTCCACCATGCATGGGAACAGCCTGTTCTCAGTCGGGAGCAGTTAGGGTTGTCTGAGGACACTTACACAACCTAGCTAAGACTTACTTAGCTAGGTTGTCCGAGGATCCGGACAACCCGCTCCATCTCTTGAGCCCCTGCCGCCCAGTGTGTTGTAACACTTGGGTTAGGCCAGCGTTTCCCAAAGTGTGTGTGGGGGGACGTTCAAGTGGAACCAAATGTATTTAACAAAAATTAACAATGTGTTGCCATGAGTGTTGCGTGTGAGTGTTGCGAGCGAGTTCACATCCGCCACAGTTCACATCCAAGACCTTGGCTGCATTTTGGATTGGAGTGGACAAGGACTACACCCTCATTGGTCAGAGAGCTGTGGGCCTACTGCTGCCTTTTGCCACATCTTATCTATACATTTTTAGACAGAAATGCCATGATTTTGCCAACATGTATTGATTACAATTCATTCAGGTGGGGAGTGGGGTATAGGGGAGGCCCCAAAATATTTCCATTTACCCAAGGGGGGCCTGACTGAAAAAGTTTGGGAATGACTGGGTTAGGCTAAGTGCAGCATTCTATACCATTGGTCTTCCAATCATGAGGTTACCAGGAGATCAAATCAAATACCCTGGACCACCACACCATGGTGCATTCCCCATCATCAAAACACTATACATAGGATTACATCATACATACAGCAGATATACAAACAAATCTGTGTTGTAAATATTAAAAAAAGGAATTAACATTACATCCATATACTTGGTTGGGAGTCAAACGCCATCGCCAATACAGTATCAAAGGTGTTTAGCGTGACGTAGTACTCCGGCATAGCACCAGATCCTTACAGTACACACTAGGAGAACCAGAACCAGCCGGTCGGAGGAGTGGACCCACCAGATCCGCTGTCTTCGCTGCCCAGGCCCGTGTCATCACTCAGGGAGGAGTCGCTGTCCTGGAGAACAGACACCATCCATCTGACATCCATTTTTCTTTTACCAAATATGGTTTAAAACCAACGCTCTGCAATGTTTCAAAACTATACAACTATACAAAAAGTGCTAAAAGAAAACCACTGCGGGAGACTAAACCTTCTGGCGTACCTTGGAGTGGGTGGGCAGTTTGCTACTTCTAGTGCTGGAGGCGGTCTTGATGCTGGTGCTGGAGCTTACGGGGGTGCTGGTCCCGGGCTCCGTGGCCCCGGGCCTCCGCACCACGGTCAGGTAGTACCCCGTACCCAGGCGGGCCTTCAGGAAGAGCGGGGAGCCGCAGCAGCACAGCTGGCCTTGGGAGATGATGGCAATGCGGTCGCCTAGCAGGTCCGCCTCGTCCATGTAGTGGGTGGACAGGATGATGGTCCTGTCTGATGGAGTGGAGAGAGATAGGAAGAGAATGAGGAGAGAGAGAGAGAATGGGGAGAGAGAAGAGAGAGAGAACAGAGGAGAGAGAACAGAGAGAATGAAGAGATAAAGTAAGAAAGAGACTGTCACGCCCACTAGAATGCTCCCGCCTATTAGGTCAGCCTCGCTTTCTTATTAGCAGCAGCCAATCTCTCTCCTTCTCAGTTGATTGATTGATCAGTTCACCTGCTCCACTTGTATTTAAACCCCAGCTTTCTGTACACTCGCTGCCAGATTGTTGTTTCAAGTTCACGCTAAAACCTCGTCCCTCACTACTATCCTGCTTTCCAGTTCGTCTTCCCGCCTGCTACCGACCCCTTGCCTGCCTGACGCCTCTCCCGCCTTCTATCAACCCCTTGCCTGCCTGACGCCTCTCCCGCCTGCTATCGACCCCTTGCCTGCCTGACGCCGTTCCCGCCTGCTACCAATCATCTGTATGTACTGTATGACTCCCCTGCCCTTTGCTGAATCCTCGCCCATCTGATTTTCCTGCCGTTGCCGATTCCCCACCTGTTGGACTACTCTGCTTGTACTAGCCTGCTTTCCCTTATTAAATCCTTTTGTTCATTTCCCCCCTTGTCTCCTTGGGTTGTGCGCTTGGGTCCAAACCTAGTTGTTAACAGAGACATTGACAGTCTTAGAAGTGACACATCTTATATGTGTGACATGGTATTATTAGGCATGATTGGGCACCGTTGCAGTGTGTGTGTGTGTGTGTGTGTATGTGTATCTGTGTCTCAGTACTAGTATGAAGAGGCAGGGATGTGACCAACAGAGAACAATAGAATAGGACCATGCCACTGTGCAAGTTCAATAAAACCGCCTAATATTTTACCCAACGATTGACCATGGTGTTAACCCATGCAGAACACCAATACAGAACCAATCAATCATGTAACAGAAACACACGCTCAGTAGTCCACACCTTTGCGGTATTTGAGCAGCAGGTCCCAGATGCCCCGGCGGGAGTAGGGGTCCACGCCGGCCGTGGGCTCATCCAGGACCACCACCTTAGAGTTACCCACGAACGCTATAGCAACCGACAGCTTCCTCTGCATCCCACCTGATGGAGGGGCAGGGGAAAGAGGGTGGAGGACAATATAGACAGGAGACGGATAGAGAGAGGGAGAGAAAGGGATCATATTTTTTTTACAAATATGTGCTGTCCTAGATAACACAGTAGACGTGTCGACCAGCTACTGTACTTCACTAATAATAGAAACACACACACAGTACCAGAGAGGTTCTTGGTCTGCTCGTGGCGTTTGTGCAGCAGGTCCACGTCCGCCAGCAGAGTGTCCATCTCCCCCCTCACCTCCCCTGCAGAGAGGCCCTTCAGCCGCCCATAGAACCACACATGCTCCTCTACTGTCAGACTAGAGAGAGAGAGAGAGAGAGAGAGAATCCAATGAAGAGCAAAACTTATAGCCAGTTCCTGTTGACTATGCACACCTATACAGTGTAGAAAATAAATAAATAAACTCAATGACCACAGAACATTATAAGCATCACAGTGATAGGCTGTAGCTAATGGGAGGCCCTACGTATCAAACAGGACATTGTGTTGCGGACAGACTCCCAGCGTCCTACGGATGAAGTCCATGTCACTGCGGATGTCCATCCCCTTTATATACACCGTCCCCGAGGTGGGCGGGAACAGGCCTGTCAGGATGGACCTGAACCAATAGGAGAGAAGGAGGACCAGATCTGAACCAATAGGAAATGAGGGGGATCATACTTATCAGAGTGGACTTGAACCAATAGGAAATGAGAAGGAACTCCATGTCATTAAGGAGCAGTTAGGGGTTGGGCATCTTGCTCAAGGATGCTTACAGGTAGGCTACAGACATTGGAGTTCAAACCTAGAACCTTTCAGCTGGGATTATTATTATTATTATCCTGCATTTAAATGAAAGGCTGGGATCTTTCTGCTTTCCTCTAACAAAGCTTTCATTTTCTATTTAGCTTTAAAGTTTTAAGTATTTAACGTTTTTGGTTGTGGGATTTATCCTGTATTATGCGTGTCTGGGTCTTATGGGCATCTTTGTTTGTTGAGGTATAACAAGAAGAAAGTTGACATAGTGTTTGTTTGAAGGTGAAACACTTTCACGGTTCCACCAGTGGTTATGAGGAAGGTGAAACCATAAACGCACTCTAATCTAAACTGTGTCGAAGAGTAACATGATTATAGGGTGTAACATTAGTGAAACATTTCAAAATATACTTTGATAATACTGATAACCTTATCATCTGAACATAACAAGCCCTGGTCTCAACACACTAAATTATTCACATTCAACACACTAAACCTCCCATTCTTACATGGTGGTGGTTTTCCCCGCTCCGTTGTGCCCCAGGAAGGAGGTGATCTGTCCCTCGTAGAACTTGAGGTTGAGGTGGTTGATGGCCAGCTTGGCCCCCTGCTGGTAGATCTTCACCAGGTTGTGGATGGACACGCCCAGCACCAGATGGGAGGGCTCCTGCTCGATGCGATCTGGTTTAGGAGGGGGGGAAGGCAGCATGGTTATGTGACAATGAATGATGGTATACCAGCACTGGTGAACCAGACTAAGAAACACGGATGGAGAAGTTTCTCTAACTAACTGCCCAGCCGACCAGCTGAACAACCAACCAAACTACTAGCTGGCCAACTAACCAAATGACCAACTGGTTAACTAACTGACCAACTAGTTAACCAACAAACCAACTAATTAACCAACTGAATGACACACCAATCAATGAACAAACAAACCAACTAGCTAACTCACCCTGGTCCTGCTCAGTGGGAGCTGGGGGAATGGCCATGCCCACCTCCAGGGGGATCCCTCCCCAGTAGTTCCACTGGAAGATGAAGTTCCAAGGCTTGGGGACACCATACTGACCTAAACACATCACACAGAAAACACAATAAACTGTTGATACGGTTGAGAAATGGTAAGATTGACATATTTCATAATTTATATTTAGATCTATTTAAAATAATAATCTTAAAGAGAATGAAACTTGAAAGTGTGACCGAGCAGTAAAACATAAATCAAACCTCCGCAACAGCACTACCTATGGTCAAACAGAGGCTAGTACTATTTTAGCCTGGTAACCAATCAGAAACTATAGTGTTTATAGTTAATGAATACATATCGGTTGTAGACAAATGAAAAGTCAGACGACGTGGTCTGAAGTCGTACCGGGGAACACAGCCTCGATGTAACATGTGGCTGTGGCATAAATAATGGCGTCCACGTACAGCATGGCGATGGCAGTGGTGAAGTTGTAGGTGTCTCCCTCGCTGGGACTAGAGTGGAGGTTGTACCACTGGATGCCCACGCCCTGCTCCTCGTACTGGGAGAAGTACTCACACCCAAACCCGAAGGCCACAGGGGACAGGAAGCTCTGTGGAGACATTGGAAATGAGCTATAGCAATAGCACTAGCAATAGTAAATACAACAGCAATAGTAAATAGCACTAGTAAATAGGAATAGCGATAATACATAGCAATAGCAAATAGCACTAGCAGTGATTGGTTGGACTCACGGCCAGGACCCTGTGGCTGGTGTTGAGGTGGTCCCTCCAGGCCACACAGAGCACGTAGGGCAGGTATAGGCTGAAGTAGAGCAACCCCCCGCACGCTGCCGCCAGGTTGGCCCGCGAGAAGAAGGTGCTGATGAGGAAACACTGCATGATGGTGGCTGTGGCAAAGGCTGTGAGGAAGAAGAAGACCACGGAGGGGTCGCTGTACGGCAGGATGTCCCCCCACTGGAGGGAGGGGAGGAGGGGGACAGAGGAGGAAATGGGGAGAGGAAGAAGAAAAGTTTAAAGAAAGATTATCATTGAGAACATATGATGGCCTATGACTGTGAGCGTGATATGTATGCATGCAGATATGTGTATGAGTGTGTGTGTGTGTGTGTGTGTGTGTCTACATTTGCGTATCATCCTCCTTGCCTTGAGCAGGGTGATGAGCAGCAGGGCAGAGATGAGGAAGGGCACCACGCTGCTGATGAACCAGCTGACCCACAGCGTGCCTGTGCCCATGCCCATGATCCTCATGGTCTCCTTGAGGCGCGCCTCTTTCTCGTACACCACCCCCTTGATGATCATGGCCACCGAGTAGATCCATGCCAGCGTCATGAAGAGAGGCAGCGAGCGGTTCAGCACACGCAGGAAGCTGAGCGGTGGGAGGGAGGAATGGAGCGAGAGTTTTTTCCAGTACAAACAACCCTATCCCAGACTTTTCTTCAAACCAACAACCTTCTGATAGGAACCATGTTTTCCACCCTCTGAGCTGCTGCTGTGCTTCTGAAGAAAAAGCTTCTGTCTAAACCATAGGAGGATAGTTGAGTAGCTAGGGGAGCCAAAAGGTTCTGAGTTCGAACCCCAATGTCCGCAGTCTACCTGTTGGCATCCTTGAGCAAGATGCCCTAACCCCCTACCTGCTCCTTACTGACATGCATCTAAAATTCACTGTAAAGGAGAATGTAGGTTCCAATTCACAGAAGCCAGTAAGCTTGACGCTCTCACGACTCCTCTCGTCCAATTCCACATCCAAAAAACTTGACAGGACAACTTGCAAGAATTAACCGTTTACTTAGCAGCAAAAATAATCATTACAAAGTACATCCATCCAAATGACTGAATTAGAACACAAAAGAGAATTTCCAAATTAAGAGAGAGGTCAAAAAACTATAGGGCTCCACTCTCTCTACATGACTGCCATCACTACGCCTAAAACCTTTTTTGCCAAATCACAAGCACCAACTAAATTAAGCTATGGTGCAGTTGCTAGGACACGCTAGAACACACAAAAAAAATAGTCCCTTATTCCAAATACTAATCAAATAGCCTACCAAATACTAAATACTAAACTCCTTTTGAATCAATTAACTGTAAATGACTTATCAAATAACGTCTTTTTAACAACTTAAATTATTGGGCCACATATTTATGTTTTAACTGCATTTAGGCTCTTACACAGAATTTATAGTCACCGTGATGCACCGTTCACAAAGTGCACATCACAGCCATGGAATTTATAGTCGCCATTTTGCCGTAACGTTTCTGTACACAGTTCGCACACTCTGCTTGCAGAGCTTCAATATTTCTGAGGTGTGCGATATGTGACAAATCGCCGTATGAACCGCTGTGATTACGTCATTTGTGGTTCATGCACGGCGACTATAAATTAGGTTAAAGTCTCTTTGGATAAGAGTGTCTGCTGAATGGGTAAACTCACACGTCATCCACGTAGCAGGGGTAAGGCATCTGCTGGATGTAGATGCCAGTGGTCTGCTCCACTCCACTCAGCACCCGGGCCAGGGCTCGCTCCACCAGGTCCTGCACGTACACAAAGCCCCCCCAGATGTAGCGCATGTCGTTGAACGGGTCCGCAGCCGGACCCGGGTCCCAGAATCTGGAATATGCAAT
>OMKN01081722.1:13215-32303 GCA_900302345.1 Melanonus zugmayeri
AGACGCATTCAATCACGATTATCATTATCACAATGAATTTTAAGTCGCCTGTATCACTTTTTCTTTTATTTACATACTAGTTCCATACAGGGGAATCAGTCATTGAAAAAAAAAATGTGTTCAATATCCTGTCAGGTTTCTCGTTGTGTTATACACTTGGATACGGAGACGAAGAAGAGGACTCATGAGGAAGAGGGGGGTGTTTGTAGTAAAACAATCCCGCCGACACTGGGAAGACGCTGCTTCACTGTTTACAAAGCTTTAAGATGTAAAAAAAAAGACAATAAATGTGCAATAAAATGTCAAACAATGTTATATTGGAAGGTGTGTGTGTGTGTGTGTGTTCATAAAAAGAACACTTCGAGCGATTGTGGGCTTCTGGGTAATGTAGTCTCATGGGTGTTCCTTTGACGTGTGGTTTGTGTGTGAGAACGTCCTCTGCTGAACGCGCTGGACCATGCGGCGCCCGTAGAAGTCCCGGTAGGCGGCAGGGAGCTGGTCGAGCGTGTGCAGGGCCCTCTCCAGGGCCTGAAGGGCCCGAGTTGCAGCCACTGGGTCTTTGTTACCGTAAGGGTCCTTTTTATCGTAGCTTTCGGCCGCTAGGTGGCGCCAGAACACATTCACACCCACACCAAACTGCAGCGCTAAGGTATTGTGGAACCACAGAGCTAAGGGAAATGATTTATAGTTAGTAGTAAACACAATCCGGTTAACAAAATTGTTTGATACTTGACTAATAACTTAACAAGTTAAACCATGGTAAGATGATGTGAGGTGATATCCTGTTTTTATTCCCTTCACAGAGATTTAAAGCATCATGAAAGTGTGTTAGAGGTCTGGGTTGTGTAGTTACCTTGTACCTATCTACTATTATCTATCTACTATTGAAGATATTTCAATAGTAGATAGAGATATAAGATATTTGGAGTTACATCATGGCAAGGTAACTACACAACCCAACCTCTAACACACTTTAATGATGCTTTGAGTGAATGTTTAGTTGAGCCGAGTGCCATCAATGCAGATTTTTTTTGTTTCTTACCAGGGATAAAAAGCATGTCTCCAGGTTCCAGCACACATTCATATCTCTGAGCTTTCACAAAGTCTGGAAACCGCTCCAAGTCTGGGGAGTCAATGTCCAATACCTCCGATTTGTCACCTGAACAACCCAAACTACACGTTAGCATTACCATGAGTGGTATATCACTCGTATCCCTCGTCACATCTGTGTCAAGCGACTATGGTCCCATGAGTTAATCACAGTCCCAAGGCAGTGTGAAGTAAGAATGTGTCACCTGACAGGTAGAGACGCAATGCATCCTGGGGACTATAGAGCACCACACGCTTCCTTCCGGTCACCTGAGCCAGCAGGTTATCCATCACCTGAACGGAAAACACACAAGTGGGAAAAAACAAATACTTTCTTACAAACATGTGGCTTAAAGGGTAGAACATTCGACTTTCAATCATGACGTTTCTGGAAGGATAGTCTAGTGGGGAGCAGGACAGTCTAGAGCAACGGTTCCCAACCTTTTTCAACTGAAGGCCCACTTGAAACTCAAAAAATGTCACGGCCCACATCCGACCATACATTTTAAGGACACCAAATAATGCGTTCTCAGAGCACGTTTTAGCCATGGATGTGATTTTAGCAGAAATACTGACACAAAACATGAGTGTGGTCCGGCTGGCGGCGGCAACGCGGGGCAAATTAGATAAGTTCCTATCACCAAGTTCCTATCATCTCGTTTTTAAACCTTTTTAAAAACCATTTTGTTTTAAACATTTAAAAACACTTTCTTTTTTAGAATTACATTTTGCCATGAAAATCATGTTGGCCCACAGGTTGGGAATCGCTGGTCTAGAGACTCTAGTGGTTTGGGTGTTTGACTTCGACCAGAAAGGTCCTGGGTTCTAACCCCAATTGACAGATTGCAGCTAAAATGCAGCAGCCAGGATTTTAACTAAACAAAGATGAGAGATCATATCTATCGTCTTTGCACTGGCGTCCCATAGCATTTAGGATCGATTTTACTGTCAAACTGTTCCCTGTTCACATCAGACAAGCACCCTCAGTTGAGAGCTTTAAGAAGCGCCTTAAAACATACTTTTAAACCCTTGTTTTTCATTAAAAAATGTATCTTTGATTTTTTACTTTGTTTTACTGTAATGTCTTTATTTTTATCTAATCTTTAAGTTTTTATTCTCTGTCGTGGCTGCTATTGTTTGCATTGTATTGTTTTTTTAAAGTTTTTATTCTGTATTGCCGTTTTATTTGCTGTAAAGCACTTTGAGCTACATTTTATGTTATGAAAGGTGCTATACAAATAAAGTGTATTATTATTATTATATATTAATAATATATAAATATATACTACAAGTCTATTTAAAAGTATCTACTAAATAATAAATTGTAATTTTGCACCCAGAACTCGCATCGTAATGCGTCCACAGCTGCAGACCGCAGGAGCTGATGCGGAACACGCTGGAGAAGAACCGGCCCGCCTCAAAGAACTCTGGGACATGGAAGTCCTCCGCCAGGGATGGGAACTGTTTACTCAGATTGGCAGGTTCCTGAGAGGAGCGGAGAGGAGAAAGGTTTGGTATATGTGTAGAGGACTTGCTGTTTTCTGTTGGTTACTTTTTCGAGGGGTGTAGAAGTACATGTTTCCGCTTAAAAAGTAACTTAGATACCTTTCTCACATCGTCTGCCAGGGATCTTAGGTAATAACTCTCCTCCTGAGACACAAAGTAAGAAACGTTGTATTTAGAGCATATAGTGTGTATGGAATTGGAAAACATACTGTACATGTTATATTTGTTTAATTGCTTACATCCGTTAGAAAGAAATCGCTGTGCTTTGTCTCTGAGGCTCTTTTCACAAATTCATGGAATGGGAGAGTCCTGTTAATAATAAGAGGGAGGTGTGGAATCTGTACATGTTAACATAAACATAACAAAATATAGTACTACTAAGAACTGTGTGTGTGTGTGTGTGTGCGTGTGCGTGTACACTCACTTATACACAAAGTTCTTCTTCAGGAAGTTCATCTGTGGGACAGTGGACACGTGAACCTTCACCTCTGTGTCACCTCCTGTCTCTCCAAGATATTCAGCTGTCCACTTCTGGAGGCATGGGCCCAGAGCCACGCCCTTCAATACGGCTGGCTTTCGCTGAAATCCATAGACAACTCAGAAGAACGTTACGTTGGTAGTGAATAAACATGGCGTAATAAAATGTTGCCAGGTAATGATGTATGGTAGATACAGGATACAATATAGGCAGGGGCGTGTCTAGAAGGGGGGCGTGGGCACCGGCCACCCCTGAAATGTGATAGGCCTCCCCTTGTCAATCAGTAAATGCCCAACGAATCGCCCCTGGATACAAAATAAAATATAGGCTAAGGAAGTCAAACAGTAAGTTAGGTCATAGTACTTTAGCGTACCTGTGGATATACATGTTGAAGAAACACGTCCCTGTCTACACGTGTGAACATCGGCACAGGGAGCTTCTCCTGGAGCTCCATGTGAAATGGCTCAATATATCACTGTGACGTATTGAGAGGTATTGTTTGTGCTACGCGAGGTTCCGTAGCGTTTAGTTCTAGCGTTGGGCATTGTGGGTAAAGAAGTCTTTTGTTAGACTGAACACGGCATTCGAAGACGAGACGTATATCATTTTCAGTAAACCTTCCGTTTCATAAAACGAACTCTCCGTCTCCGTTCCTGAGTATATTCATTGTTGATGTGAAGATGTCAAGACACAACAGTTACATTCTCTAATGCCTTCTCGCTAATGTAGTAATAATAGTAATAATAGTTTCAATAGTAAAAGTTTTCAGTCGGACGCTGCAGGCGGACGGACCGAAACATGCACCGGGGGAAGCAAGATGGCGCTGCTCTTATTAAGAGGAGGCTGCTGTTGTAGATTACCTTCAGTATTCAACACGACTCGTCATATAACAACACCCGAACATGTTCATGTTCTGACTCGGCCCAGTAGTAAAACCCAGTTGCTGTCGGTGGGCGCGGTGTCCGCAGCGCGCTGCTACAGCTCCGACGGCCCCAGAGTGAACCAGAAGGTGATCTTCCTGGGGATCCCGAACCCGCTCATCTGGCTGCGCACCCGGCTCTACTACTTCCTGATCCGGGCCTACTTCGACCGCGAGTTCGGGATCCAGGAGTTTAACGAGGGAGCGAAACAGGTGTGTATTACAGGTGTGTATACGTGTTAGTGGTAAACGGGTGTGTATTACAGGTGTGTATACACGTGTTAGTGGTAAACAGGTGTGTATTACAGGTGTGTATACGTGTTAGTGGTAAACAGGTGTGTATTACAGGTGTGTATACACGTGTTAGTGGTACACAGGTGTGTATTACAGGTGTGTATACGTGTTAGTGGTAAACAGGTGTGTATTACAGGTGTGTATACGTGTTAGTGGTAAACGGGTGTGTATTACAGGTGTGTATACACGTGTTAGTGGTAAACAGGTGTGTATTACAGGTGTGTATACGTGTTAGTGGTAAACGGGTGTGTATTACAGGTGTGTATACACGTGTTAGTGGTAAACAGGTGTGTATACACGTGTTAGTGGTAAACAGGTGTGTATTACAGGTGTGTATACGTGTTAGTGGTAAACAGGTGTGTATTACAGGTGTGTATACGTGTTAGTGGTAAACGGGTGTGTATTACAGGTGTGTATACACGTGTTAGTGGTAAACAGGTGTGTATACACGTGTTAGTGGTAAACAGGTGTGTATTACAGGTGTGTATACACGTGTTAGTGGTAAACAGGTGTGTATACCCGTGTTAGTGGTACACAGGTGTGTATTACAGGTGTGTATACGTGTTAGTGGTAAACAGGTGTGTATTACAGGTGTGTATACACGTGTTAGTGGTAAACAGGTGTGTATTACAGGTGTGTATACACGTGTTAGTGGTAAACGGGTGTGTATTACAGGTGTGTATACACGTGTTAGTGGTACACGGGTGTGTATTACAGGTGTGTATACACGTGTTAGTGGTACACGGGTGTGTATTACAGGTGTGTATACACGTGTTAGTGGTAAACAGGTGTGTATTACAGGTGTGTATACACGTGTTAGTGGCACACGGGTGTGTATTACAGGTGTGTATACACGTGTTAGTGGTACACGGGGTGTATTACAGGTGTGTGTATACAGGTGTTAGTGTAAACGGGTGTGTATACACGTGTTAGTGGTAAACAGGTGTGTATACACACGTGTTAGTGGTAAACAGGTGTGTATACACACGTGTTAGTGGTAAACAGGTGTGTATTACAGGTGTGTGTATACAGGTGTTAGTGTAAACGGGTGTGTATTACAGGTGTGTATACAGGTGTTAGTGGTAAACAGTTGTGTATACACACGTGTTAGTGGTAAACGGGTGTGTATTACAGGTATGTATACAGGTGTTAGTGTAAACAGGTGTGTATTACAGGTGTGTATACAGGTGTTAGTGGTAAACAGGTGTGTATACAGGTGTTAGTGGTAAACAGGTGTGTATACAGGTGTGTATACGTGTTAGTGGTAAACAGGTGTGTATTACAGGTGTGTATACACGTGTTAGTGGTAAACAGGTGTGTATTACAGGTGTGTATACAGGTGTTAGTGGTAAACAGGTGTGTATACAGGTGTGTATACAGGTGTTAGTGGTAAACAGGTGTGTATACAGGTGTTAGTGGTGAGTCAGAATGGCAGGGGATAATGATTACATTTAATCTACATTTCTTTAATGTGTAATACACATACTATTATTGTATAATGCACAAGAATAGTAGACATTTAGATAATATGCAAATGTATTGTGTAGACATTTTTCTGTTTTGTTTTCATTCATGTTTTTTTTATTCTGCTACTGTACTATGGCAGCCGAATTGCCCATCTGGGATCAATTAAGTATTATCTTTTCTTATCTTAATAATATTCCTGGAATTCCCTTTTTTATGCTACAGGCATTTTCCCATGTGTCGAGCCTGCTGTCTCAGTGTCAGTTTGACGCCCTGGAAGGTCTGGTAGCGCAGGACGTGAGTAAAGATGCACCTTGCCCACATCTTGTGTTGTTTGTTTGTTTGTATGTCACAGTTTTGCTTTCCTTTCCACAACAAATAGTACATTTTAGGTTTAAACAGTTTTTCTTTTCTTTGAAATAGCAGATGTCAGTATTCCAAAACATCCCTTTTAACTGTTCACTCTGTTTTTTTGCTTGTTTGCTTGTTTGTTTGTTTCAGTTGGTTGGTAAGCTGGAGGACAAATGCAACCTTCTGCCAGCAAGTCACAAGCAAGCCCTCTTAGCCAGCCCAGACAACATCATGTACACAACACCCAGCGACGTGGGCATTTACTATGACGACAATGGTAGGCATCAACAACAATTAAACTAATGAACAAATAAATAATGAGCCACTAATTTGTGACTTCTTATAACATGGGTCTTTTGGTATTCGTAATCAACACCATGTATTTCCAGGGAGAAAATTTGTCAGCATTCTCGTGCGCTTTTGGTATCTGACGAATGCCCGGCTTCCCGATGACGACGTGGGGGGGTCACGCATCTTTAAAATGGCCCTGGGTACCGAGGGACAGTCAGAGACTAAACGACTGTTAACAGCTAACTACGAGTGAGTGTTTATCTTCACTGGAGGAAATGGACAATTCTGTCACTCTTAGATTATGGACACTAGCTTTTATGAAATAAAAGGTATGCACCTTTTTATTAAATAAAAGGTTGTGGATATTATATCAAATATTAGGTTCCAGGCAGGGACACACATTCCTAAACTGTCCGATTCTGAATACTTTACTTATACTGTTAGTTTGGGGACACTAGAATATGATGGCATATAATCAATTTATATCTATTAGAACTATCTGATGCATGTACATGTGTCTGAAAAGCAAACAATCAGGTTGATTAGAAACTTTAAACAAATCTTTTTTGGCCAGGCATGCTTTCACAAATGCAAGGAGTTTGGATCCGTCCATCATCTCCATCCTGCATCCAAAAGACTGAAATAACAAAGTAATGGGTGAAGGAAAAAAAACATTCTTGATATGGCTATTGAGATTGACTCTTTGTAATGGACATATTCAATCTGAGATACATACCCTCTGGTTTGGACTAGAATATCTGTTACTATCCTTGTGACCTCAAACAAACAGTATAAGCTTATGTTTATTCAAAGTTCAAACAATACAACAACAATTTAGAAATGAAATGTTCCTGGAAGTGAGAAAGTAATAATAAGCTTTTAGCACCTTTCATACATAAAATGCAGCTCAAAGTGCTTTACATTTGAAGCATTAAAACAAATAAACAAATAAATATGGCAAGAACAAATAAATACAACAGCATAGATAAAAATAAGCAAATTAGTAGAAATAAATGTATTGTTTTTGTGTTTGATGGTATGTTGAAAAGTCAGATGTATGAAGGTGCTATGCCAAAGGTCTAGCGGCAGAATTCTGTATGAGTTCCAATTCTTTTATAGACTTCTTTGGGAGACCAGTAAAAAGTGCATTGCAGTAGTCTAACCTAGTGATTTTTGAAAGCAAGAATTAGTTTCTCAGCATCCTGTTGTGTTAAAAAAATAAGTAAACTAAATCATATCCACTCCCTTTTATTTAATGAGTTAATAATCTAAGAATGACTTTTAAGATTTTAAGAATTTTAAAATCTTGGAAAATCTTTTTTAAATATTAAAACTACATAATCTTATACACACTTTACTCTGCTTTCATGCCATCATTTTGCCAAACCGCCTTTCTTGGCGCACAGCGGACTGGAGTAGATCCTGAAATTAGCACCCCTATGTACTGAATCGAGAATCGATTTTGAATCGACTCACGAACATTAAGAATCGAAATTGAATCGTGAGATACCGAAAGATTAATTTAATTTTTTTGTTTTACACTTACGTCAGATTTCAGAGGGAGTTCACGAAGGGTGTGGCCCCGGACTGGACCATCACAAGAATAGAACACTCCAAACTGTTGGACTAAGAACATGGCGCCCGAGGTTCTGAAGTTGTCATAAAGAAAGATTGGAGAACCAGCGGTCCTCTCTCCTGGTTCCTTCCTGGTGACTTTTAAACCAGGACCAGGAGATCTCCATGTGAGCCCTCCAGGAAGGATGGCCGTCAACACTGGGAAATCATCATCATCATCATCATTATTGGGACAGATTGATTTATACAGTATGAACTGTAACGAAATGTCCATAAGGTGTTCTACGGTGGTGTTCAAAAATATAAACAACATTGAATAATTTAGTTTTTCTCCCCTTACGGGAGGCCAATGTGTCGTCCTCATTAGGGTATATACTGCAGATCTGAGTCCATCGCTATGAGAAAATTATTTGTTGGGCTCTACCTGAGATCCGTTGTGAGTTTTTTGTTGTGTAATATAGACACTTGTTTAATAACTTGTTTGACCATGACTGTGTCACTATAAACCACCCGTTTGAGGACTCCATGCAAAGGACAACATGGAAACTATTGCCTTAGATCTGATTATACTGTATATGAAGTGATGAAAAGATGTTTGTCATGAAGAGGTTTTCACTGCTAAATGTTGCTCTACACACATTGGTCTTGATGTCGAATATCAGAATTCATGATAATGTAAGTGAAAAACCATACCATGCAAAGATGGTGAATACACTATTTCCACTAATTCTAACGGAAAACTAGTTTCCGATGTAGTGTTATTTGTGTGACGAAAGTTTTGAACCAAGTGTAATATCATTACGGTATTGGATAATGGTTCAGTTTCTCCCAGGGCTGCAGAAGAATGATTCAATAAATGAAACATAACTAACAACCAGTTGTTGACTCTTCTTCGAACATTAGGATAATAAAGTATATAAAAAAAATATAAAGATTAAAGAAATGCGAATACAACCATTGTACTGCCGTTATAGTATTTGAATGAATCATTACATAGAAAAAATATATAAATCGTAACAATTGGGACGTGATCGTTTTAACAACCCGTCCCCTTCAGTGCGCGATGACGTCACTCGCCGCCTATTGACGTTCTCCCACAACGCTCTGCTATTGGACCGCCGTCCTGAGATCTCATCGCCCATTGGCCAGCTTAAGACAGGTTAACCCTTAAGAGAGCGCGCGTGTGTGCATGTGCGTGTGTGCCAGGGGCGATTCTAGGATGTTTTAAATAGGGGGGCGCAGGGTGGAACCAGCACCAGTCAGGGGGAGCCATGGGAAATCAGAAAATTATATCAGAAATAAATACTGTGTTGAAAATTGACTAACAATACACTGGACACGATTTTGGGGCTCTTGTGCTCTAGTGCCCTAATACAGGTGGTATGACATGAAATGTGGTCTCCGTTGTGATCCAATGGCGTTGGGCGTTTACTGATTGACAGCACTCTAGCCCAATTGCGTTGGGGGGGGGCACCAAGGGGGGCCTATCACATTTCAGGGGTGGCCAGTGCCACCCCACGCCCCCCTTCTAGACACGCCCCTGACAGTCGGTGACGCCAGTCCCCGTCGCCGGTGTCCACGGAAGCAGTAGCAGAGCAGCGCGATGGAGCCCGTGTGTGTGTGAGTGACCTGTGAGCCATTGGTTCCAGCGGGAGGATGAAGCTCTTCTACGGGCTCGCGCTGGCGCTGCTGGCGGCGGGCCTGCGCGAGCTGCTGACGGGCACGGAGGAGAACCGCTGCAGCATGACCTACATGTTCGAGTACCCCGAGTACCGGGTGAGTACCCCGAGTACATGTTCGAATACCCCGAGTACCGGGTGAGTACCCGAGTACTGGGCGAGTACCCCGAGTACATGTGTAGAGTACCCCGAGTATCGGGCGAGTACCCGAGTACCGGGCCGATTACCGGGTGAGCTATGCTAAGCTAGGTGTGGTTCGTTGGCCTTCTAAGGGACCGAGCTCCATGACGCAGATCACCGTCTGGGTTGATTTCTCGCTGGTGTTTTTAGCAGCAATACGCGGGGGGAGACTTGACGTATCTTATCTTAATAACACATCACCTATATCCCGGGTTGTACCCTGCTACCTGTTACAGTAGGCAGGGGCGTGTCTAGAAGGGGGGCGTGGGGAGTGACCGCTGAAATATAAACGCCCAACGCCATTGGATCACAACGGAGACCACATTTCATGTCATACCACCTGTATTAGGGCACTAGAGCACAAGAGCCCCAAAATCGTGTCCAGTAAGTCAACGCAGTATTTATTTCTGATCGATTTTTCTGATTTCCCATGGGCCCCCTGACTGGTGCTTGGTCCACCCTGGGCCACCCACCCTTCTCGAATAATATCTCGCTTATACCTTGAAATGGTGTCGCCACCTTGTTTGAGTTTCTTACCAAGGACCCAAGTCAGTAAAACCAGGTAGTTGATTTGTGAAGTGTGTGTGTGCGTGCACTGATCTCTCTGTACTGATCTGTGCACTGTACTTATCTGTGCAGAAGTAGGACACAGCTGAGCTGGAGGGCAGACCAGCATATGGACCTTTTTAACGACACAAAAATGATGTTATTCTTCGTAAGTGTCTGTACTGAGGAGGAGCAGGGACACCATTATACTCTATAGTCCCCCATGTGTACAATACGAGTTATTTAAGTTTTGGGTCAGGCAGAGAGATATTGAGTTATAAAGCTCTTCAACTACATAAGGGATGTGAACAGTCCATTGGAAGATGTTTCTTGATAACTCAGTCATGTATAGAGGCTTGGACATGGTCTGGGGTTTTGCTGGGTGTGAGTGGGTAGGTTGTATTATCCTGGTCTTGGGAGTATCGGTTTCTTATTTAAACTCCTCCTACTCCAACTAATCATTAGTGTATCACCTTTCTGATTGCCCAACATTTAGAGCTTTACTTCATTTAGAATTTTACTTGTTTGTTTTTGAAGGATGTGACAAATATGCCTTACACACCTGTGTGTGTGTGTGTGTGTGTGTGTGTGTGTGTCCAGCGCGTCACGCTGCCGCGCCGTGTCTCCAGGCTGTATCCGGCCTATGGACTCTACCTGTACGGTGAGGGCCTCTACGCCCAGGAGACCCGGGCCCTCAAACTCACCGGGGCCCCTGTGCTCTTCCTGCCCGGAAACGCAGGCAGTTACAAACAAGGTGAGAACCGCCTGCTTTTAGTTCTGTCTTTACAGCAGTTTTATCATTTGTAGACATTTTTTGGGCTCTATTGTTCTGTTAATGCCTTTAGTTTGAAATAACTTATTTTATATTTCAGTCATTGTTTTGTTACATTACTCTTTCAACTTGTTTTACTGTTATTATAAAAGTAGTAGTATGATTCTTATTGTACTATTAAGTACTATGACCATATAAACTAATGCCATGAAACAGATCATCATAAAATACTACTAAACCAGAGAGATTAAACTCCTCCAGCAGTGAGCGGTGCCAGTGTTTGATTCAGTATGACAGAGGAAACCAGGAAGTAAGGCACAAAGGAATGTCGCCAGTCCAGTGCAGCCTTTGCCTTTTAGTCTCATGAATGTTCAGATTGGTTTCCCTGATCTGTGAAAAAGAAATAGCCCACATAACGCTTATCTTGGAGATAATGGTTTGGTGTTTCCAGAACAGGTTAGAAACGCAGATACCCTCTTACATAGTAGAATGTGAGTGTGTTTGTGGCTGTGTGCATACAACATGCATTATACAACTGATAAGGTTGCAAGTATATCAGGGGTATCAGGTCACACATGGTAACAGTAATTACCATAGTTATGATCAATTAAAATGTATATACTAGGATGACTGAAACGATATGAATATTTATTTATTGATGATTTAACTGCTGAGAGAGAGAGACTTTCAGTTGCAGCTAAGCTAATTTCCTCTCTATCCTTCTTTGGCAAATCTTATTTAGAAAAGAGTGTCAGCTGAGCCGACCTGGGACTTGTACAGAATGTGGACCTGCTGGAGGGTCAGGCAAATTAAGCAGATTAAGCAGATGTAATCTATTCGGTTTGACTGTGATGTGCTGTTTTACATTTCTGTAGTATTAAAGAGGAACTGCGCCATAGTCTTAGAGATGGATGTACACTTTGATTAAAGCAGCTCTGTGTTTTCCCATAGTTGCTTGCATAATAATATCATTGTTTTGTTGGGGTTATTATTAGTTACTATTCAGCACCTTTTAATTCAGGTAACAAATTGCGTTACAATGAAAATAACCAATGGAAATAATGATAATAAAAACCAGTGCTAAAATCAAATCTAAGTAATGTCAGTTGTCAGCAGAATCATAAATCAGTCCTAAATACATTTGAGAGTGACTATTTCAGTATTTAACACCATTCAGCGTCCAATTATATGGAGAAAACGACGGCACAGCGGTGACACTAACCCTAACGTTGCCCCTGGGCCCCCTGGTGCAGCTCGCTCCCTGGGCTCTGTGGCGCTGAGGAAGGCGGAGAACATGGAGGGGGGGGTCCACCTCAACGTGTTCACCGTGGACTTCAACGAGGAGCTGGTGGCCCTGTACGGGGGCAGCCTCCACAGGCAGACCCTCTTCCTACACGAGTGCATCAAGGCCGTCCTGCGCCTCTACAAGGTCAGCATTAACCACGCCCATATTGACAACACCATAAAACACCACTGACCAGTCTGACCACTTCATGGTCAGATTAATGAGATTGGTTTTTGCCTTAGTGTAATGCCTTTTGAGGACGTACAAAATGCAATAATGAAGCTATTTCACAATGTTATTCAAGTCCCCAGCAAAACGCTTTCCACAGGCGTCGTTGTCCAACACTAATGATGGGTCTGCTAATTGTGGGTCCATTTCAATGTATTGCCTGCCTCTAAAACTTGGGCGTAATTACAAAATTGTTAATTGACCAATGCCTTGAAATGGATAATTTGACAATTGGCACGCACAACCGGTTTGTGTACCCTTGCTTTTGGATGAACGAAATACATAAATTAGGCTATAATACTATATATCACTTAACACAAATACTAGAACATATCCAGTCTCCAGTCAAGGTTAATATTATTCATGTATTGCCTTCTACTAGCATACAAGCGCTATCCAGCCATCATATATCTTTAGTTCTCTGTCCCACTCATCTCCTTTCTACTAAATAGATTCAACTGTGGACTATACTTTGTGCTGACTTCAACAAATGAACCCTGTCTTGTCTCTCCAGGGTCAGGAACGCCCGCCCAGCACCGTGGTTCTGGTGGGACACTCCATGGGAGGGGTGGTGGCCCGGGCGCTCTTCACCCTGCCCCGCTTCAGCCCCCACCTGGTCAGCCTCATCATCACACAGGCCTCCCCTCACCTAGCCCCTGTGCTAGCCCTCGACACACACCTGCTGGGTACGGAGACACCGCCACCACCACCACCACCACACACGGGATGTTAACATACTGACTGTTCTTAACTATTTCATTACAGTCATTAGTCAAGTTTTTGGTTTACCTTTTACATTCTACCTTTTTTAAAATACCTAGGTCAGTTAACTTGGATTTACATTTAAATGTTGTATTTGCATTTGTTTCATGTTTATTGTTATTCTATTGTCACTTACTTTATTATTACTATTGTGTTTTTTGATGTGAGCTGCTGTAGCGCCTTAATTTCCCCTCAGGGATGATTTAAGTATCTATCTATCTATTTCTATCGATATCTCTATCTCTATCCATGTCCAACCGACCCCTATGTTAGGGGTCGGTTGGACATCTTTCTAAAGGATACTTATAGTGGACAGCAGGGATTGAACCAGGTGTATTTCTTTTAGCTTTTAGGTCTACTTGGCTCTATCTTTATTGTGTTGCATGTCATCTTTCTGTATCTATCTGTGTCTATTCTGTGTAGAGTTCTACTCTGCAGTCCGGGAGAGGTGGGTGAAGCATGCGGACAGCCTGGCCAACGTCACGGTGCTCTCCGTGGGGGGCGGTTACCGTGATTACCAGGTACGCTCTGGCCTGACGTCCCTGCCCTGCTCACCGGGAGACCCCAACAAGCTGTCGCTGGTGGTGAGACTCAACTTTCACGGCGTGTGGCGGTTATCCATCTGAACGGCACTCCTCCTGTCCGTGAGACTCATCGGTTACATTTAGGTTGTGTTGGGTAACGTCAGTTGAGTTTAGGTATCAGATTAAGAGATTAAGGATTGTTAAATGGTAGGTGGTTAAATTACAGATGGTTAAGTTAAGTTTAAGTAAAGGTTTGGTGTGGTTGAGGTCAGGATTAGGGTGAGGATCTGGGGCGATGTACTTAATTATTTCTAATAATATTATACTAATACTAATAATACTAATAATAATAATAGAAAGTGAAAGTCCTTTCCAGAGGCAGCAATCCCATCTGTGTCAAAGTGTTTTTCTCAGTGTTTTATGTTAAGGGTCTGGATTTGTTAATCAGTCTCCACTCAGATGAAGAATTAAATTAAATCAAATCAGCAGAGCTCAGTGCTGGAGGAATTGTACTTTCTTAACCAACCTGAAACGTTTCCATCTGTGCTTCTTACCCCCCCAAGGCGACCGCTGTTCCCAGGACCTGGGTGTCCACAGACCATCTGTCCATCGTTTGGTAATAAGCCTCTTTTTATTGCTGTGACACCATCTCTTGTTCTTTAATCTCCGTCATGTTTGATGAAGATGGCCTTTGTGTTGTGTGTTCCAGGTGCAAAGAGCTCGTTCTCGCCACAGTCCGGGCGTTCTTTGACCTCATCGAACCCGAGACCAAACAGGTCAGAATGAGAAGCAGGAGACCCACCCATCTAACTCACTGTAAACACCAGCGATCACACCCAAAATAGAGCTGGGATTAGTACTATTTACTCAAACGTCCTATTTGACACTTTTATCCAAAATGCACTTTAGCACTTTAGACGCATTCCATTAACAAGCAGGTGAGGCTTAGGGCATCTTGCTCAACCATGCTACAGGTAGACTGTGGTGGATATTGCGCTTCAAACCCAGACCCTTTCAGCTGGGAGTGACTAGTCCTACTGGTCACTACTCACACTATCCTCCCTTCCCCCACTAAATGATGCACATTGATTCCTAAGCTCCTCCCCTGGATAAGCTAACCAATCGACGTGCGGTGGTTAGTTGACAGACAGTGTGGCGAGGAGAATGGAGGTGCTGGATCACCACTTTATCAGACACCCCGTCAGGATGCTGGACGAGATCCAGGAGCCCTACATCACCCTGCCAGGTAAACGCATCACGCAAGGTGCCCTTTGAATGCAAACACAAAACGCATCACATTCTTAATAGTGATATTAATCAACGGCTAAATCTAACCCTAACCCTGTTTTTACATGTGCAGATTTTCCTGAAGCTTGGAGTGAGGTTAATGCTCTGCGTCTGGCGTACAGCACACCAAAGGTAGTGCTGTAGTTGCACTGTGAATGTGTTTTATTTTTTCATTTATTTTTTCTATTCAGCTGTGGAAAAGGGTTGATTGTAGCATAAAATGTATCCTCTTAAAAGTGCTACTTAAACTAGGGCAACTCTTTTACCTTCATCAAATGTAAATATCTATACATGGTGTATGCAAAAGGTATGTTTTAAACCACATATGAACTGATGTTTGATTCATAATGAAGTCACTGCAGTTATGGAAAATGTTTGCAGACGTGTATTGATTTGTCTCTGGTGTGGACGTGATGCCCACAGGAAGGCCAGGCCAAGTACTTCCTGTTTGCCCTGTCCAGTCGCAGGAAGGCCTACAGCCACTTCTACTGTCGGAGCAACAACATGGTGAGGCTTTTTGGTTGGGACTGGCTCCTGATGTAGTTTTGTTTAGCTTGAAGAGTTACACTGTACTGAGGTTAAATGTACAGTATCTGCCTCAATATGTAGGTTGATGAGATCAACCCTTAACTACAAGGGATATGCCACGGTTAATAAAATGTAACTTTGATTCATTTAGATTTACTGTTTATCCTACATGTGTGCAAGGAAAGGTAAATGGATAAGTGTGTGTTTGTGTGTGCGTCCGCGTGTGTGTAGGAGATGACAAGCTGGGTATATGGTTGTGTCCAGAAGACTGGCTCTATCTGGTAAGAGGCCTCTATTTGATGATTTATGATTTTTCTAGAATGTAATGAGCTGGTCACATGGTGACTGTTGTTTAGATCGTTGTGACATTATGAACATAATTGTACCCGATACAGGTTTAGCTGCAGCTGTAACGTCAAGGACACGTGGACCAATATGTTCTCATGCGTGTTGGGGTTGTGTGGTGCGTTGTGGTGTCATTCCCATGGTTTTAAATGAGTTTATCTTTTAAAATAATATGTCTCTGAACTGCCCAGTGTCCGTGCGGTGGACCTGTCTCTCGGAACGGAACTCCTACCTCCATATAAGGTAATTTCCTCTTAATGCTGGTTTATAGTTGCATAAGGCATGGTTAAACGTTCAAGTGCATGTTTAAACAAACAGTGAACTAATGCTGATAGAAGTTGACACAGAATAGATCCATCTATTTCCAATGACCTTCTTCCGGTCTGACTGTGCTGTGTCGTGATTGGTCCGTACAGGTGCTCATCCTGAGCCTCGGCGACCTGTCGTCTGTCTCTCACCTGGTGGTCGGAGCCTCCAACCTCAACGGCAAGCAGGTTTGGACAAATCTATACATCAAACGGCTTTTGATTACAGTAAACATTGATGTTGCCGGTTCAGTTTTCTTACCGCTTTGTTTTCTAGTTCACGGTGGAGTGTGAGTGGCAGAGGCAAGAATCCCAGACCGTGTCTGTCCCTGTACCGCACGTCCTCTCCTCTGGTAGACTTCTTATTGTTCTGTTTAGCTCTTAAATTTGACCTACGGTACCTTTTACGTTGTTTAAACCCATGAGCTGAACTGTTGTCCGTCGCCGCATGTCTCTCTCCAGGGTTAACCTCCAGTGATGTGACGGTGAACTCCTCTGGGCTCCTGCACACTGTGGAGCTGGAGCACTTCCACCAGGTGTGTTAACGGTCAAACGTCACGTCAGTTGAACATTTCTGAACTGTGACTTGATACAGATGAACTTCCTCTTTTTTAAACGCCTCTGTATCTGTAGGTCTACCAATCCTTCAGAATAATGGTCACAAGCCACTGCAAAGTACACAAAGGTAAGACGGTAGACGCTTTGGATCTTGTAAATGTAAAAATTGGGGAAAAGTGAGGAAGACTAAGGTGTGAATATGATTGGTTATGTTGCTCTGCAGAGAGACTGCCCAATGTGTACAGAATGAAGGTGCCATGGTTTAGAGAAGACTCCTTAACCACAGCCAGGTAAGTGACTTGTTTCAGATGTTCCACAGACCTGGGTTTGATTTCCGTGTGTGTGAGATCCTATGATGGACTTGTACTCCATTATGGTCATCTCTCAGCCAGTAATCACCTTGAGTAGGATCTGGCCTGCTCTTGGTCTGTTAAGAAAAATAATGTACCGTGTGTGTGTGTGTCATCACACTATGGGTCCTCATAAGTTAGGTGATGTCTGATTTATGTTCCTTCCACCAGTGTTCCATCTGTGACTGAGATCTCAGGGATGCTCCACACTAGTCGCCCTGGCAACGCCTCATCCGTTCTTCTTCAGCTCCACACTGCCCCCAACTGCCAATACAAGGTACTGCTCGCAATAATGATTTGCAATACACACTCAGCAGCTTATTGTGATGTGGTTGCATATATTCAACTGTAGGAACAAAACATGAGTTGAACTGATGATGCTTTTGTTGTTGTCATTGTAGGTGGTGGTGAGGACGTCTTTCCCCAGGGTGTTGGGACAGGTGAGATACAGCCCTATATCAAGGTGTGGTAACAGTTCTTAGAATAAAGACTGCATTTCCCATGACCCCTCACTGGGAGGTGTAGTGGGGGTTAGAGAAACGACTCTTTCCTTTGAGGTAATGTTAAAATAATGAATAATAAAGTGATTTATCTGTGTTGTATTAAGTGCTGTATTTCCTTCATGAAGGCCTGATTTTCATTTAGTTTCATTTAGAAGTTATCCTACTGTTGCTAGGTGATTTGACGGTAACCTGGCCAGCACTGTTAGCTGGTACCGCTAGAGGAGTTCTCCAGCACCCCTGTCCTCTGTCCCACCAGGTTCTGCGCTTCTGCGGTCCCCTGGTGCCGGTGTACGCGGCCGTAACGCTCCTGCTGGCCTGCGGGGGGCAGCTGTGGTCCATCGCGAGGACCGGTAAACCTCTGGAGGCCAGCCGGGCCGTAGGCAGGGGCCTGCAGCCTCACAAAGTGTGCCTGCCCGTCTACCTCCTGCACCTGTTACTGGGGTACGAGTCTGTTCACACGAGCACCCCCCCACGTACAACTTTCACACCAGCGATGATGACACACTGCTGGAAGATGTCACACGTGCATATCAATTCAACTGCCACATATAGACCATAATATATGTATAGACGCTCTTCACAGAGGTGTCATCGTAGGACAAACACAGGTGACGATCATAACACTATTTATGGGTGTGCTGCTTCTATGTACCAGTAGACTAAACTAGAGAAGAGAAGTCTACTACCCGTGCCCTGGTACATAAGATGAGCAGACCCATCATTAGTGCTATGAGTGACACTGTGTTTGTCCTACGATGACGTCTCTGTTGTAGATGTATATTATTATGTTTGTATGTTTTTTGTGAAGGAGGTTGGTGTGGAACAGGGATAACTAGAAAAGGCCATTTCTGAAGACATGGCGGCGTGAATGCTGGCTGTTGAAAGGCTGACGCTAAACTGGATTTCTGGCTACAAATGATTTGGAAGATTTTAAGGGTGAATGGAGTTTGAGTTCAAACATCTAAAACTAACAAAGGGACTCGAACCCTGGTCTCCTGGGTAGGGCTGAACGATTTGTGAAAATAATCTAATTATGATTTTTTTTAGACCACAACACTGGATACAGCCAACATATAACGTTAATGTAACATATACGTCTCTTTCCTGTAGGACAGGCCTACGTGTTATGATGACATGAGATTAACTGATGCATGAATTGATATGAATAACATATCTGTATTTAACTATTGAATTGTAAAAAGAAAAACCTTCAATCACAGTAGAATATTGACTGATTTATTTAACTTCAAGCCTTGTAAACATGTAACA
>OMKN01081733.1:0-21171 GCA_900302345.1 Melanonus zugmayeri
TGAGATAACTGATATGCATAGATGGATGGACCCGTGCACAGATATACCATGTGTGCAAACATACAAATACTATACACACCAGACATTTCCTCCACGCCGGCTGTAACTGCTGGTCTGTTCCTGGAGATGAGGGCCACCCAGTCTGCAAGTCATTGGATTATAAATCGAGCACCATTTCAAAAGTACAATACATATAATAAATATTTGTAATTGAATTAATATATTCAGTATGTGTGTGTGTTGGAGGTGATATAAACAGATATTCAGCTAAATGCTTTCACGCAAACAGCATTTTTAACTGCATTCAATTCCCTCCACAAATAAAACATAGCTGTTGGTTGTGTCTGACTCCGTCTAACATATTTAAATCATTTCTCCTCAATTTGCTCTGTTCCAAAAATCGAATGAATTACATTACTTGAAAAGTTTACTATATGCACCTTATTGGCTGGTTAGCAATGCTGCCTCATAGCAAGACATTTGGGTTTGAAGCCGACCACTGCCACCAGGAGGCCTTTCCACTCAGAGAAAGGCCTTGTTCTCCCGGTGTCCACGTGGGTTTCTTCCGGGTGCTCTGGTTTCCCCTACACCACAAAACATGCAAGATAACACTCCTGTCCTGCCCATAAACAAGCCAAGGGCAGTTGGCATTTCCCCAACACCTAAATTAACAATTGAACAATTGGAATCTGTTTGTTCTCACTGCTCTACAGGTTTAGCAAGTAGGAAGCATGAACACCAACAAGAGTAAAAAGAACAATATAATGACGTGAAATGTGCCAATTTCATCCTGAACAGCATACTACACATTAGTCTGATTGGAGCATTATGGTATGTAGTGCTCTTTGGCAAACAATTAATGTTATATTCATATATCCAGAATTCAGTGCTTATTTGAAAACCTGCCATATTGCCTAGATTCATGACCCACCTCAAAAGCATCCATCAAATATAACTGCATAAATATTTGTGCAATTAATAATGAGTCTAATTGCATCTAGGCAAGTGAGTCAGACTAAAATGATAACTTTTGAAAAGCCACTATATGGTTTGGCTCTCATTTCATACAGCAGAGTAACTCAGCCTTAATTTATTAATATGAAGGCAACCAACCATATTGCAACGGCAATGTCATGTCAATGTCATTTGTGTAGCCCTCAATCACAGTTACAGTCTCAAAGGGCTTCACAGGCCACATTTTACGGCACCCCCCTAACCCTAGCCCCACAAAGAGCAAGAACAAAACGATCAAGTATCTATCAATTATCAAGGAAGAAACCTTGGGAAGGACCACAGAGTGAGGGATCCCACCCGTTTCAACCGGTATCACTTGATTGAACGGACGTTATCAGTGGTTATCTACGGTGGCCCTGAAGTGTGCAAACGACAAATAGGAAAACACAACGACAAATAGGGAATCACAACAGCAAATCACAAAACATTTCAAGGAGAGAAAGGGACTTGGACTGATGCATATTAACATTCGTAGCATTATGATGGAATTAATTCCATCATAATGGATTACATTAATATTTGTATTTCTAACAACAATCCTGACATGTCAGTCCTCTCGGAAACTTGGTAAAAAAAGTAAATCGGAGATGATAATATTAATTGAAATCACTACAATTTATTTAAATGTAATAGGCTTACTAGGGGGGAGGTGTAGCAATCTATGTCAGAAATAACATCATAGCATCCAAGTTAGTCACAGTATCCCAAAAACGATATGAACTATTGATATTGTATAGAATATAGTCAAAATGCTAGTCAAGAAGTGACTGTTATGGGAGATCGTAACTTAAATTGGTTGTCCACAGACTCAGTCTAAAGTTAATCTGTGCTGATCTTGGACTTACTCAACTAGTCTCTGATCCTACTCGCCCAAAGTTTAAGGACCCTACTAAATCAACATTAATTGATATTATATTAACAAACCATCCCCATAAGTATTCTTCCGGTGGTGCACTTCCATTAGATATAAGTGATCATTGCCCAATAGTATGCATCAGAGATGCTCGATTGCCCAAATCCAAAACTCGGATTGCTGTCTCAATGTCTTCATTTCAATGGACAAGCCTTTTTATATGATCTCCAACATAGCAACCTTTCTCATACAATAGAAATCCCAGATGTCGAATTAGCATTAGATCATTTTTCAAATATCTACAAGTAGTTAGAGGGGAACTTCACCCCTTTTCAACCGGCTTTGTATCATTTCAATGTGGGTAGGATATGCAAATGAAGAATGTTTACCTTTCCTCCATGTTGCCTGAACCCATATCTCCCCACTATGCAAATCTGGAAACACCTGTGGGTCTGACTAATAATTAGTCACACCCACAGACTCCTACGCAATGTAAATGAGTTTACGACTCCAGCCAATAGGACGAACCTTAGCTACAACTTGGCAACGGGAGATAGAACGGTGAACAGTTTCACTGGAACTATTTAGTAGGTGTCTATTATCAGGAATGAATGGACACCCTGCAGCCAATCAGAATCGAGTATTCACACAGACCGTGGTATAACTAAGGGATAATCCATGACGAGGTGTGTGGTTATCGGAAAATAATGCACGACGAGGGGGCTAACTCACATCAGCTGGCCAGCGTCTGTGAGCTGAAATAACCCTGTTAACTCATAGCATACTAGCGGTTAGCAAAAGTGAAGAAGTAGTTTGGCTGGGGGGACTCAGATGGGGCTACGTTTAGAAAGATTTTCCGTTGCCAGGTCATTACTAGGATCTTCTATATTTACTGGAGTATTTTTAACGTCTGAATTCCATATGAATCTCATGTTATCTGCTTAGTCAGACCCATATATTTCTCTGTTCGGATCATTTGTGTTTCCAGGAATGACTTCATTCAGAGTTTTCTGACCTCAGCAAACTCCCGGAAATCTATGAATCGATTTGTTTGAGAATTTGCTGACGTTCTCTCTTTAATCACGCTCAAATTTAACCTAGTATCAGAAAGGACACAGAAAGGACACTTGTTGAAAACTATGCTTCTACTAGGTATTTTCTTCACAAAGTGAACATAGAGTGCATTTGAAACTTTTAACACTCAATCATCAGATTCGAAAGAAGCCCAGAGTATATTCTGAGTAACAGACCTGGATAAGTCAGTCATCTTTCAAAAGACTGTGGGGATAGTCTCCATTCTGTGCATGCGCTAAAATGGAGATTTTGCATATGGAAATGCATAGCAACAGTTGAATAGTTGCTTACTTGATACAAATGTTGCTGTGGCTGTCATGTCTATGGATACAACAGCTTTCTGGACAATTGTGCGACTTCACAAAGGGAACACCAGAACACACACTCAGAAACAATTACTGTGCGTCTGGGGAAGGCCCCTACCTCCAACCCTCTCCAATCCACCCAAACACACTGATACATACAGCTGTGTGTGTGTGTGTGCGTGCTACTAATGAGGGAATAAGGAGGTCATCTCTCTTTAAACAGAGGGCCCTCCTGGTGAGGCCTGTCTCAGAATGACCACGCTTCAAGACACAACACGCTTCAAGTTGATCATGTGTATGCAACAGGGTCAGGGAAGTGCTTGGGCTAGCGTGAGAAAGGCTCATGACAGAGGGGTGCAAGAAAAATTGTAATTTAATGTAACCATTCGGTGGCTGCCGCTGCATAACCACCATAGGATGGTCACATGTATATGCCGTTTAGACAGCAGGTGGCCATTTAAACGTAGCTGTGGCCAATTACATTGATAACCATGACGACATGAAGATTTACATCTGATTACTCATTATCAAGATGCCATTTTTCGCATACTGTTTTGACCTGTTTCTGTGAGGAAAAAAAATGTCAGTTAAAAATGTCAGTGTGACAAAGCCAAAGCTAGTGGGCTTTGGGCTATATTGAAAACAACTTTCCATTCTTTACTTTTGTCTGAGCCAGAGCCACATGATGTCCCATCATCCCTGTCCAATCATCAACTCTGTATGATCTCACACACAATTACACGCTGGTCTGCGTTGTTGTTGTCGTCGTGTTGTTGCAGTGAGAAACAGCCTGAGGGTGCTAGAGGACACGGTGGGGTTATGTGCAAGGACATTGAAGGTGGAGAGGAGAAGAAGAAGAATAACGATTAAGTGAAACGTGCACGTCTCTCCTCACTTTATTTCTTTAAGTGTAGGACACCACACTTGTGCCTCAAGCGGTCAACACATGAGCAAGATGCTGGATGGTTGGGTGTATGGCCAGCCGATAAACAGGAGTTCAACCCTTTTTACTCATAAAACCATGTAAATATGTATTGAGGTTTAGAAATTAAGAAAGCCGTTGCCATTTAGATTCCGTTGATTTTACAATGTCAAAACAAAGCTATAATCTGATTGGACACACTTCGAGAGGTCAACCGGGTCAAAGTTGAAATTGTTTGAACTTTGAGCTCAGTGTCAAAGTGGAGAATGTGAGCGGTCTGCTACGCCTAGGGTAGCATCAATGTTAGGTTGGGCATCAACGCTCAACTCCATAGGAATACATTGGTAGCGCTGGCAACGCCGCCGTCTTTTTCTTTCTTTTTTATTTTAAGTACAGTCAATTTAAGTAAGACTCCTTAAACAATAAATCAGTCATTTTGAAACTCTCTAAATATGAAAGATTAACAAAATAATTCCAGGCTAGTTTACATTGTCAGGGTACTGACAATGAACAAAGACGAAGGATTTGTATGTTAAAGGAAAACTTCGGTATTTTTCAACCTGGGCTCCATTTTCCCATCATTTGGGGTCTAACTGATTACTGCAGACTACAATTGTTGACATTGGTCCAGTATTGAACAAGAACACAACCGCGAAATGTCTGCATTGTAACCAGTTATGGCCTGTACCAGTCAATGTAGGTCCTGTAAAAGTGCTTGTTTTTGCCACTGACAGGATCAGATTGTTATAAGTGTTTGACAACATTATGGAAATAATCCCTACAAAGAAATAGAACTTTTTTCTTTACTTTTCATTTGATCTGGGGTCTGTTTGTTATTGTGTCTAACCAAGTAGGCCTATCGCTCGAGGAGAAGTCTTGCGCTGAAATCCCACAAAATCTCACATTGTCGAAATCAGCTAAATATTCAGCCATGACTGAAAATCCTTTAGATAACAAGAAGGTACACTTTCTTTAGTCCAACACAACAAACTCTTGCCGGCACTCCTCTCTCCAACTCTCACTCACGTTTCCACCGTTCTCTTCTGGAAACACTCTTCGCCTCGAGCAAGACTTGGTTAGACACAATAACAAACAGATCGGATCAAGAGAAAGGTAACGAAAAAGTAGTATTTCTCTGTAGGGATCATTTCCATAATGTTGTCAAACCCGTATAACAATCTGATCCTGTCAGTGGCAAAAACAAGCACTTTTAGAGGACCTAGGTACATTGACGAGCGCTATTGCCCCAAAGGGTTAACGTTTGCGGTGGCATTCTTGCTCAATACTGGATCAATGTCAACAATTGTAGTCTGCATTAGTCAGTTAGACCCCAAATTATGGGAAAATGGGGTCCAGGTCCAGAAAAAGACTAAATAAAATCTATTTAGTGCCTACAGTATGTATTTTCAAATAAATAAATGTGAAAGTTGAATGAAGAGAATGGTTCAATGAGATACAATTAATATTTGTTTTGTGAGTGTCTTCATGTTACAGTATGTAATTATTTTACAGTATTACAATTAATGCAGTAATGCCTGCTACAGTAGTATAATATTTGCTGCGATAAAAAATACAGCACCCTGATTATTACTTAACAATTATGGTATTGTATAGGTACTGTGATTCAATTTACAGTAAGCATACTGTGGAATGTACTACATCAACTTACTAGCTAATTGCTGCCAGCCAGTTACTGTACATTTCACAGTGTTCTTTTTACAGTGTAGGTTCGAGGTTAACTTTATTGTCATTCAGCAAATTCTATTTATATCTGGCTCAAAGTGTAAGGTACATGTGTAAAAAAGATGTAGTATGAAGTATTTTATATGCCAAGTTATTACCTCTTTCTTGTACAACCAGTGGAAGCATTGCTGGAATTGGACCATGCATCAACCTGTGTTTGTAGTGATGTAAAATCTTCACATCTGTGAATAAATTACAATATTATATATTTGCATCACCAGTCATTGCATGCTCTAGTAGCCCAATGCTTGATGTAGGTAATTAAACTACACATATAATACTTACGCTGTGGTGATGCTTCTTTTAATTGCAGGACAGGAACTGTGTGTGCATGTTGTCATTCTCTCGGTGCTAAATAAATAGTCCAGGTGACATACAACCATGTCTTCCTTGGATCCAAATGTGTCCCAGAAATGTCCCTTGAAACATTCAAATCCTTGCAACCACGCCAACTGTCCAGTTGCCCAGTCTTTCTTTTTGAAATGCCTGTGCACCTGCCACAACCTATGAAGCCAAGCCAAGCCTCTTTCTCAATCCCTGCATGTCTCCATTGCCAAATGAATAGCATATAGGAGGTTGTCCACAGTGCAGGTATTTGTTAGGGTGATGACTTGCTTTCCAAGTTTGCCCTTTCCACCTCACTCTGGGCAATTTCCTTTGGTTTTTGGCTTTGATGGTTGAGGGGAAGAAAAATATGTACTTTTTTTTGTCTCTTCCTCCAGGTCTCTTCTTGTGAAAGAGGCAGGGACTCTGACACTGACTCCTCACGGTCCTTTCTTTTTGTTCCACATTTGACGTTGGAGATTACCTTTTGCGACAGTGTCATCCCCCTAAATCTGCCTACCACAAACTCATTCATGATTTGTAAGAAATCCCTCGGTCTGCGGTGAAGTTTGTATTGTAGGACAACTTTTTTGGTGGTGTGGAACCAGCTTTCCACCACAGCATTTGAGTCCCAAGTCATGCAATAATCAGGCAGCATTACTCCTGACCATATGGTGCCAGCATATAGAAGAACAATGCCTATAAGTGCACCGTAGTTGTGCTGGTTTACATCATGAGATTCCTGCTGTGCCTTTGTAACATCTTAGATATTTATAGAAAGGGGATGCCTTTGCTATGCTTTTTGCCATTTCGCCTTCTCCATTTGTTCTCTCTTCTTTGTCCTCTGTCCTGTCTTGTGTTGCAATTTCCTTTTCACTATTGGTTTGTTAAGTGCTTCAAGGTGCATTTGGACCTGTTTGTTGGCGTTACTGGATGTGAACACATGAGTCATCGATGTCAGCACAGACGATACCTTATCAAGTGTCGTTGCATTCTGGTTCAGAGCAAATTAATGCAAATACGATTGCCTTTGTTTGCTTTTTGGCCTGTATTTGCACAAAGGTGTATGACAGTTAAGTCAAGAGGCCGTTTTCTTTTGCATGCCTCAAAACAGATTTTCAGATAGTCCTGCACACTTGCATATTAAATGTTTGTACTGTTGAATGTATTATGGCCCAGCTTGAATCAGATTACATATTTGGGGCTTCAAATGTTTGTTAAACAGTTTGTTGTAGTCCCACAACAGACATGGCAGCCAGTGCTGGATGGTTGGTGTGCTTTGGTCTGTGGTGAGCATTTCGGCTACAGGGACAACTGTAGAAGTTGTTGACTTACATGGAATACAAAGTGCGTAGTAAAGCCCTTGGCTGGAAGCAGGAGGTTTACAACACTGCCTGTGGCATCCAAATACAAGAAACATTGTTTTTTTTCTCTCTGTGCAGCTGTGATTCTAAGTAAATCTGAGTAGCAAAGGCAATATACTGCATGTATTGCTTTGTGTTGAAGCTAAGATTCTTCCAGTCTTGTTTCTTTTGTATCTTCAAACTTTCTGTGAATATGTCCTTGTGTAGCTGATTTTGCCTCACACTCTGGTTGTCTGCAGTGTCGCCTGTGCTGTTCTCCTGGGTTCTGGGAGTGGTGTTTGATGGTTCCAGTGGCAGAGATGTGAACAGTCACTTCATTCTTGCATGGACTACTTTCTGTACACATTGTGTACTTAGTGCATTCAGTGAATTTGCATTCGGCCTTTGCCCTCCAAGACACATTTTCACTTTCGAGTATTTTTTCTTTGTACTCGATTAGATTTAAAAGCAAACACACACTGACTGTTCACTTGAGCAAATTTTGCATTCAAGAGGTCAGCCCATCCCTTCCTCAATGACTGTTTATCAGTTCTCTGTGTAGGCCTTATTGTTTGCCATTCATCTCATCAACAACTTGGAACCGAGAAGGACAATAAGGAGTAACTGTCTCCTCACACTGTCCATCAATATCTACTGTATTCCCTTCAGGCTTGCAGGTTGGGCAGTACCAGGGTGAAATGGCAGCAACATCATTGATATTTTGATATCTAACACAGCCAAGATGAAACCAGTCCATTTCCATTTTGTCACGTTGTTCTCCAAAATACTGCTGTCTGATCGCACTGATGGCAGTGTGTACCAATACCGCCTTGGCAGAGGTCTGCGCCCTCTGAGTGCCCTTCTAGGTTACAATGTATTGGAGTTTAAAAGCCCATTAATAGGACAGTAGGTCAAGGAAAGACTACACTTCAGAACCATGGATAGCGCTCTGTCATGTGCGAACAGTGCCTGGAAACGTAGCCTAAAGAAACGGTCACAGACTTAAATGTAGTCAACAAGGCAGCTTTGACAACATCATATCAAAAACACAATGAGACAAGACAGGCGCTCATCGGCATATCATCATACTCAAAACATTCTGCCTCGGTGGCCCATTAGAAACCTCAACAGGCTGCCAAGGCGGCCCATCAAGACTTCCCAGATCCTCGACGAGTCTTGCATTGTGCAAAATCCTCCACTGGGCAGAGCAACAGTTGTGAACGTTCCAGTTGTCTCTGATGCTTGTGAGCTTCTCAAAACATGACAGCCTGCCCCGTGGAATGGAGCAATATGGTCCGTGATGATGACATGGGCCCTCTCAGTCACGGTCATTGCTGTCTTTGTCTGCTCCCAAACTTCTGAAAAAAAAACCTACAGCACATGTTTAACTCTTGGACCAAACAGTTCTGGAGACTTTTGTTTTGTGTGGGTTTCATGATAATAACGGAGTTGGAAAAGAGACATGCAGATTTAGAATATGCGCCAATGAGTCAATGTGAGATTTTAGCTGGGAGGTAACAGCATGCTCTAAGATGTTTGAAAGGAAGGGGAGGTTGGAGATGGGGCTGAAGTTGTTGGGATATTTCTTGATACATGGTCTATATGGCATAACACTGAATAGATTCCAAATTACAAATACATTGTTTTCGATCAACAAACATGTCACAGTACCAATGGTATGTAGTATTAGTATTAGTAGTATTCTCAAAAAAAATCTATATTTGATAAATGTACTAATTAAAATAAAATAGATCACGTTACCGGTTCACACATAGCACTACTATGCATTCTACGACTTGAGCGTTTTGTTGTACTCATGTACAGCAAGAGTTGCAGTGCTGTCAGGGTGAATGAGGTTAGACAGGTTATCTCAGGTCTCTTACGCTCCAAAATATCCCCCCCAACACAAGCTGCTGTTTTTGAGCACTTGCTTCATTTGGAAGCAAGCAATCTTAGCACAGCAGAACAGCTGCCAATCGGACTTGGGTGCAGCCCAAAACAAGTGGACCCTGGAACGGTTCATTTGCAATGAGAACGCAATCTGACTCAATGGACTGAACAACTCACTTCGGTAGCCAAGTAAACTAAGATGCTAATCACAGGCTACGTCGACTGAGCAGACGGGTGAATCGTGTATAGTTTTCAATACAGCTTGTTTCTCCAGTTGATCTAGTGAAACAGCGCCCCCAACTACCATAGCACCAACGCAGCAATAAAGTTATAAACTCTGTGCTGGTCTAAGGTTTACTCTATAAATAGAGCGCACGTAGACTGCGTCGTACTTTACATCCGTCCTATTATTTTATATTGAACACGAGTGGAAGATAAAAAATCTCTGGTGCCGCCACTGTATCCATATGAAAGGGATGCTTTTCTCGGGTCCGCAAACCTGGAAGTGGCAGCAGTGCGGTTTTCATTTCTATGTTTGTTTTTCTGCTGTATGATTGGCTGTCCGTGTGGTGTTTTTGTAGGTAGAGGAAAATGGAAAAAAAAAAACTATCGAAAATAAATTGATCATGAAAATGCTCAAAATTGACCTCAACCTTAACCTCAAGTTCAAAACTAGTGAAAGGTAACCTCGCTCTACCAACCACCTAGAAATGAGGTCCAAATTGGGTTACCTATAGTTGAATTACTTCAATACCATGATATAGACCAAAAAAATACATGAAATTATGAAATGTAGGTATTTTTCATATATTTGCATATGTATTTGTGCTTACATCTGGTAGGCTGTGTTACATAGTTATGACGCATGCTTGCACTGGCGTTAAACTGCCAAATGTAAATGTAAATGTAATTATCTATCGTCAACTGTAACTCATAGCACAGTGATTAACAGCTAGCTTTGGTTTTTGACAGATTCAAATATCAAGGCAAATCTACCCTAGCCACCGCAACAACACTTTTTGAAAAGCTATGTCCCGCCCCAACCTCCGGTTTGACGCCTCAAGAAAGACATTCGAAAAATCCCATCTGACTTCCGTTGGAGAGGCTTTAATGAGTTTGGGCCCTGGACTACTGCGGAGCGTCCAGTCAATCCCCGTCCTCATTGAGACAAATATGGATCCTTTCCACTGCTGGCGGCGCCCATAACGTGAAATCTAAGGCCTCATCATAACGGCTGGGGGGGGGCTGTACTACTATAATAATACTGTAGTAGAACTGCTGGATCGGAGATTACTGCAATGGTGACGTGATGACAGCCGCGATCCTGCATAACCAAGCACGGAACAATGAGACGATATGTTAATGTTATGTTATGTTATCTACCTATATACGAGATTATTTGAAGGTGTGGCTAGGTCAATCAAATGTGCCACTGACTCTCACACAGCCCTGATCACAGTGCTGATCAGCAAAACATTTTAACTACATTCACTACAAATTATTTACATGCTAATGTTTGCCCCAGAGCATGCTGGGAATGACGTAGCACACTGTGACGCTACAATATCTAACTGAACGATATGGACAGTTTGTTCAACTACCTTAACTTATCAGCAACTGATTTCTCCCTAATCACACTGTGTGCACGGTGTGATTCTGGTCTGAGCCATGGAAATACTAACAGTGGTTGCCCCATGCTGGAGCCGTTTTTGCTGCCCTTCTTTGACTTTGGTTGTTCAGGATGTGGATTGTATTATGGTGCCTGTACTGGTTTGTGTTTGTTGAGCCATTGGCGGTGGCAGGTTTTCGTGTTTGTTCACTGTTTTAATTCATGCACTTCATCTAGACTTCCATATCGATGGTCCTGGCTTGGAGTGGATTAAGAGTGCTTCAGAGTGAGTATTTTAGGATACAAATAATTGAATTACAAATATTTTAAGTTTAACTGATACACATGATATATACCAAAATGTCTATGTAGAATACAAAGTATGTTTTACCCATTCAAATTGTGCATTGTACGTTGCCTTTATAACAGCAAATGTATAATGAAGTGGAGTGCTCTGATAACTACAACTATGCTCCATAACCTTTGAGTTTCTAAGAGATTAAACATTTTCTGACAATGGTTCCTTTTATAAAAGGAACAAAGTGCATTAACAAACTAAAAAGAACACATAAAATAAAAATAACATAAAACAAAGTGATAATGCAATTATGTGTACATTAACACATAAAACCATAGCATAAATCCAAGTTAAGGTCGCTCAGGTAGGTCATACCTGATATAAGGACGTAATACAATACCTTTTGTTTAAATAAATAAAGGTTAAGGCTCGATAAGTGATAAGGTTGGGGTTTTTTTTAAGATTATTAGTTTAAAACATTCAAACATGAACTACAATTATCAACAGAATGTGAAGAAACAGTTTTGACATTACGTCAAAGACATCTATGTATTGTGTTGCAGAGATATTTACTTAAGTTAGTAGCAGAAAGTGAATTCAATAATTATTTTAAATGTTTTATTGGTTTAAAGCATCATTAAAGTGTGTTAGAGGTTTGGGTTGTTACCTTGCCATGATGTAACTCCAAATATTGTTATTGAGTTATTGAATATCTTCAATAGTTGCTCCGTAGATTCAAACTTGATCCAAAGTAGTGTTTTTTTCTCTTCCCCATTGACTTACATTGCACGACGAAACAGGTCTCAAAGTCACACTTTTATCACACAAACAAATGCAAACAAAGTGGATTCTGTCAACGTATAAAATATCAAAACCCGGTACAGCGTTTTTTTCGTCTGTTTACAATGTTTGGTAAAGTACTATTTTCTTCATCCCGTCGCCATAGATATACTCAATACATAACCATCTCTCAACCAGTAGGCATGTTTTTGTTTAGTTTTATAGTTTTAGTCGTAGTCTTAACAAACACAGTGATTCGGTTTCAGAAGCTAACTACTGGATCATCTTCCCAATTCAAATAGTAAAATCAACACAAAGTTGACATTTTTATATCCATTTTAACCTCATTTAAACTCAGGATTCATTTACACAAATATTTTTAAAAAGTGCAAAAAACGACACGAAGAAAACCAACTTCCGCTGCTGAGGTCATGTGATTTACTGTGGAGGTGCCTCTTGCGGAGGTCCGCCATCTTGTCTGCAGCCAGGGCCCTCTCTCACTGCACCGTCCGTATTCTAACCTCTTGTCAATGATGTCAAAATACACTGAAAAATGTAACGCTGGCTCTAACTCACCAGATCACTTGAAGGATAAAAACGTGACGACGCCATAGCACAGATTCACTGTAAACAGTGAATCTGTTATATTTCAGTCTTACGACAAACTGTGACTTTCTTGACTTGACAAAATGATCTTTTAAATTGACAAACATCATATGTGTAATTCATGGGATATTCATGTCTCGTGCCGTTGACTACCATACATATTTTTACTGAAATAAGGTCCCATGGGGGACAGTGAAAGGGGCTTAGGCTCTCTATAGGGGTGACACCTCAACGCTCTGGTAATATGCTGCCCCCTATTCTGTATTCGACAGTTGGCCAAATTTTACACATTGCACCTTTAAAAGTGCTCTTAACTTGACAGAGCATTTTAAAAGGAATCGGACACCATGTGGTCATATGATATGGTTACAGTGTCAACATGACAGTGTACACATTTATACAGGAAACCAGTATGAAGTAATTATCATAGTTATATTTGTACACTATGTTGAACAGCTAACACTTTTATCCCAAACCTTCATATGCTATGTAATAGGAGTAATGAGATGTTTTTTGGTTAACAATGGCATAGAAACCACAATACTTTGTTTGTTACACAATTGACACTAATGGAAACCAACCATGGGAAATGATTCCAACAAACAAGTTGCTAAAGTAAAACTACTCACTGAAAGAATATAGTTAAGCAGCAAGTGAAAAGCGAAAGGGGAAATGTGAGGGGATAGCCTTCTATTTTAAAGAACAGTGAAAGAGACTGATTGTCTGTATCCTTCTCTTGCTTCCTGAGACAGCCTTGCATGCAAAGAAAATGGAGAAAGATTTAGAGAGAAAGAAAGCAGGGCGTTAGGGAAAGCAGTTTCGCTCTGCAGCTGCTCCAGTGGATGCCATTGGATTACATCAGAGTGGCTGAGAAAAAAAGGAGGGCAGGGAGAGGGATAGAGAAAGAAAGAGAAGGGTGAGTCGGAGTGGGAGACACACTTCAAACATCAGACATTTTTTGACTGCTTGCTTTCTTTCTTACTTAAGTACACACACACACACACACACACACACAGTGCCCGTTCAAAACGTGCCTGTTCAGACCGGGCCGACGCCTTGGCCTGGTTATAGTTAGATATTATGAGGCATGTCTCTAACCTATGAAATCTGAAAAATAAAGGTGTATTATTTATCCCAACCTCTTCCAGAATCTTTCCCATTTGGCCTGAATAATCCTTTGTATAAAATATAAATTACACTAATGCTTTTGAAGATAAAGTGGCCATTACCCTTAAATACACTTATTTGAACGTAATGTAATGTAAATGTATTACGTATCATTTGTTGTTCATTGTTTTCTGCAGAGCTCAAGTAAACCCGTTGCAGTGCTACTCCAGGTTGGCCTACTACACCAATTCAATCATTACAGAAAAACACTGTTGGTAAGGAGGTAGACACACTTATACTATTATTATTGGGAAAGTTATACATTAACTTAAAGGAATAATACAGGCTAAAACACTTACAAAACTAACATCGATATACAATACATTCCAGGTTGTATTTTTCCGATATGCGCCATATTGTACATTACTGTTATTTGCCATTTGCCCGGTCCATGAGAGATCAGGCAGATGATCTATCGGGGTAAACATGAGTAGTGGCAATAGTGACTCAATCATGGCTGGGCAGTGTACATCCATGCTGTACATCCACCTACAGCGTTTTGAAGACATTATCTCCTATTAATCCCATTGTAAAGTGCATTGTACATCACCGATAATCACATTTTAGCACCTTACCTTTAAGTAACATATTGTGTATTGAAAGCTGTATGGGATCTTTTTTGTTGTTGCAGATTTGAACATGTTCTCTGGGACTCTGGTGGTGGTGCTGTTGGTCCTCATCATGTGCAGACGGGTCTTATGGCACGGGATATGCCTGCTCATTGGTCAGACGTGGTTTAGGGATAAAACGCCTGTGAAGGATAAAGAAATAACTAATAAAGCTTGAAACCAACTGACTGAGCCAATCATTTTATTTTCATGTTATTTACTTTTACTCATCAAGCTCAAGGTAAGAATAAATATATTAATGTTGTGTGTAGGCTGGGGGAAACGTTTGTTGTCATAGTACGATGTCTAAAAATTAAACTAGGCACCAATAAAAGTAGCTTGTTACCAATAAAACACATGAACTGCAAAACTGATGGATGGATAATTACCGATTATATTAATTTAGTCAAAACTATGATGTTACTAAGTCGCTTTGGATAACATGTACATTTAGTCTACTAAATGATTAAATGTAACTTGAAATATCATGGCTGGAAAATTGCTAGATGTGTAAACTCAGAAAAACTTCAGAGAGTTTGTAGCTTGCTGTCACAAGATAGTTGTCTCTGCTGCCATCTATTGAAATAATGACAGAAAGTACTGGAAACCCCACAGCAGTCCACAAAGTACTGGAAACCAATCCAGCAGTGCTACTATGTCCTACTAAGACTAAGACAGCAGAACTTCTGGGCCGGAAACCAAAATCTGCAAGGGGCGGAGTTACGCCTCGTTTCCTGTTTCATTACGGAGATTTTCTACTGAAGAAAACTCATTTGTGTGAGTGAGCTTTGGGAAGGGGATTTTAATAAGTGTATTTCTACAGTGGCCAGTCCACACGGTGTTGATGGTTTTCCTCGTAGAATATCTCCGTAGTTCTGCTAGAAGTTCTGCTATAACATAGCAGAACTGCTGGTTCCAAGATTACCAATAGCTTAACCCTGATAATTGAAGTAAGACCGAATCAGTTCTTCCACAGCAAATCACATCGATTCTAATTAGAGGACACAGGCAAAAGTCATCACGCTACCATAACGTGATGAATTGAGTACCACGTATAAAACTCATGATGGATTGCTGCAAATTGGACTCATTTTCTTCCTGATGGAGGGAGACCTGTCTGTAGTCAGAACTTGGATCCTCATGTCTTCAATCAGATGCCATAGTCCTTTCTCATGATCTACTGCTTCCATTGCCACAGAGCTTGTGGCTTCTGTGACCTGAAATTAAATGTTATAAATAGTAATACCACCTTCAGAGATGTATTGTATAATATTATACATCACTTTCATAGTAAATTCAATTCTGGAGACTACATTTGTTAGTGTTGTCATCCATGAAACACTTGGTCTGGCAACACATTATTAGCCATTATACAAAATGAGGATAATCACAGTGTTTCCTAAGATTATTTCCTTAGCGGTGCTGAGGTGTGTGTGAGATGCACTATGTTGATGTGTGCTGAAGTGTGTGTGAGATGCACTATGTTGATGTGTGCTGAGGTGTGTGAGATGCACTATGTTGATGTGTGCTGAGGTGTGTGTGAGATGCACTATGTTGATGTGTGCTGAGGTGTGTGTGAGATGCACTATGTTGATGTGTGCTGGAGGTGTGTGTGAGATGCACTATGTTGATGTGTGCTGAGGTGTGTGTGAGATGCACTATGTTGATGTGACTGGAACAGAGAGGTTGTAGTGTGATCCGTGATTCCAGTAGGGCTCTGGTGCATGCATTCCAACAGAAATGGTGTAACAACATAACAAAACAACAAATAGTATGAGAGCGGACTGTTGTACACAACCAAATATGTAGGCTACTTCCTATTATTAAGTCACTTATTGTGTTACTTTTTCCCTTTATGCTTCTTACATTTAGTCTAAAGCCATGCATGAGCTAATGCCACCTACAGTATCATGTGTTTTTTATTCTTCTATAGCAGAACACCATTTTGCTGTCAGTATTTTTCCACAGTATTTCTCTAATGACAATAATGACAACAATGACAATGACAATAATGTAACAATTGAGGGGGTGCAGTAGGGGGCAACTATGATTTTTGTTGCATGGCTGATTGCAGTGGCGCTAGTAATCCAGCAGCAGCACTGTGTCACTGCTGGATGCATGTAGGGGAAACACTGAATCAACAATTACACAGACAACTATCTAAGACCTACTGGCCATCACTGCTCAGATGTACTTCTCCCTCTTCAGTTGTCTGAAGATAATATTCTGTTGAACTTGACACTCTGCAAGGATGGTGGCCAAGAGGTAGGAGGACTGAATGTAGAAGGTGGTTGTCTTGGGGATCTGAAGATTTATCAGATCAGCAAAGTCAACCAGGTCTCTGTAGTTTTACCCGGTAAGAAGTGTGGTGGAGGCAATCAACAAACAACAAAGATTGTTTTCTGGCATGCCTCTGATCCAGCCGTGTGATTCTCAATCGGCTGCCCTGGCAGGTGACAGTTGTTTCTGTAATTGCTTGTGTACATGTTTGGCACGTAGTGAAGAGATGCAGCAAGTGGTTCTCATCAACAATCCACTTCCGTCATTCCATTCACTCACAAAAACCTCACATCACACACACCGTGGCCCAGCTCCATTGAACTCATGCTAGTGTTGTGGGATGTCGTTACAACATGTATGGAGTTGATGTTAATAGAGAAAAAGGATCTCAGCCAAGATCCATTCTCGCAATCGACTCAGGCAAACTGTCCTGATTAGAAAAGGGGAGAAGGTGATCATCAGCATATACAAAAAAAATAAGTATGTACCCCTGACATAAAACTTGCCCTTTAAAAAAAATCTGTTCAGAGTGAAAGAGCATTCCCAAGAACACAAATAATGTTTGTAGTGTATAAAAAACGTACATTGTCTTGACATTGGTTCAGCAGCTGCAGCACCACATACATTCAGCCTCCGTATAGGCCTATATATACTGTGCTTTAGATATCAAGGTAGCTTATACACTGAAGAAAATATATTACAGCAACCCTTTTTCCAGAATGTTGTTGGCATGAAAATATCTCCCATGAAACATTGCGGTGTGTAGATTATACAAATGTTTTTTCATCTTACATGCAACACTTGGAGGAAAGGTCACATTTAAATTACAATACGACATGAAAGTAAATGGAGGCATACGATTTGGAGCCATCTGATCCTCCATCCGTCAATCAGGGATGTGTTAGGCCTGCAGTGGAAAGCAGAGATGCACATTGATGTGTGCAGGGCAGATATGTGACCTTTTGTCGCGTTATCTGGTCTGCTGCAGGGTCTGTGCCTTTGAAGCAGGTACGCATAATAGGATCCAATCAGGACCGTATTCTTCTACGTCGTCGATGACGCAATGACGCACAACGCGGAAGTAAACACAAGCTCGGCTCACGTGTGCTTATACGCTTTTGACTCTTTCGGCGAATCATGTCCGTGAAAATAGAGCGTTTTACCAGTCCTGGAAAGGGAAACGGACTGCGGGCCCTTACCGGCATCAAAGCGGGAGAGCTCGTTTATTCTGCGGAGCCGCTTGCGTGCTGCGTTTCAAATAAACTGTCCAGAGACGTCTGCCACGACTGCTTCAAACGGTAAGACGCGGGGTATCCGTTTCACAGAGGGGTGTCATCGCTCATAACACTAATGATGGGTCTTGCTCTATGTCCCGGGACATGTCCCATGGCCAATGTGTGTGTGGTCTACTACCCGTGCCCCGGAACATAAGAAGAGCAGACCCGTAGTTCGTGTCAGTGTTTGTCCCGCGTCTGTGTGTTGTATTCCCCCAAATCAGCCACCAGGTGGCAGCAGAGTGCTTTAAATATTCCAGCGCCATGCAGCCTGAAGGTCTCCAACCTCTGCTTTGCCCAAACTCTTTATCCTGATGATAAAGGTTAGTATAGAGCTGGTGTTTGATGGTTGTCCTGCTGTGTATAGGCTACCGGTAGCCGTTTGTTGTCTACTCCAACCACCAGGGCCGATGTGGACTCGGCACTTTGAGTCCACATCTCTGAGAGCACTTGGTGGGACAACGGTTTATAAGTGCAGTTATCAAGACGATTCTCAATTGTTACTGTTAACAGAACGTATCAGGAGTGGGGATTCACTGGTACCCATACAGGGTGCATTCATATTTGTTTGCATACATATTTGACAGACATTGTCATATTGGAATAGGAAGAATATGGCACAGGTCCACTGTTGATGACTAACTAAAGAGCATCATTTATGAGAGTAAAAACTATTGTTGAGTCTAAAGCTTGACTCTGTGATGTCTCCTAACTCTTTTCATAGCAAATATGGTTTATCTTCTCATAGTGAATGTTCCCTATGAGTAGTCCACTAATATAACAGAGACCCAGGGTGCAGAGCATAGACACCAGAAGGCTACAGAAGGTAGGCCTACAGAAGGTAGGCCTACAGGAATACCAAAATGGTACCAATATTATTTTGAAATCATACCCGTAGTTGTTAGATGTTTCTATTTACTCTATTATATATTTCTCCAACAAGCACACACAATTTGATGGTAACTAAGACACTGATTTTGTGTGATTAAAATTTGATTCTAGTTCTTAATTAATCTGTACTGTAATAGAAACAAGTTTTCAAATATTCTATCTTTTCACATTTTCAGGCAAGAAGGAAGCTAAGTCTAAGAAAACACGTGAGTTTATGCATAAAAAGTTAACCTTAATGACAGGAAATACTACTTATTATGACAAGAAATATGATGTTATTCTCACTTTTACCAGACACCCCCCCCTCACACACACACACACATTTCCCATTTTTTCTACATTTTCTCTGCATTTGCTCTGCAGGAATCATTAAATTCAGTGTCCTGCACACTACACTCCTCCTAGGCTGGGGATAGTCATTGCCCCCAATTTACACAATACCATACCTGTCAAAACGCTCGCTTCCAATTTACCAGAGGACAGCCATTAAATGTGTTTCCCATACAGCATAGCCAGCCAGACACCATTTTAAACATATATATATATATATAATGTATTGTGTGTGTGTGTATGTGTGTGTATATATATATATATATATATATATATATATACACACTGATCAGCCACAACATCAAAACCACTGACGGTGAAGTGAATAACATGGATTATCTCATTACAATGGCATCTGTCAAAGGGGGGGGGATATATTAGGCAGCAAGTGAACAGTCAGTTCTTGAAATTGATGTGTTGGAAGCAGGAGAAATAGGCAAGCGTAAGGATCTGAGCGACTTTGACAAGGGCCAAATTGTGATTGTGACAGGGTCAGAGAATCTCCAGGCAGGTCTTGTGGGGTGTTCCCAGTATGCATTGGTTATTACAGACCAACAGTGGTCCAGGGAAGGACAACCGGTGAACCTGCGACAGGGTCATGGGCGCCCAAGGCTCATTGATGCACGTAGGGAGCGAAGGCTAGTCCGTCTGGTCCGATCCCACAGAAGAGCTACTGTAGGACAAATTGCTGAAAAAGTGAATGCTGGCTATGATAGAAAGGTGTCAGAACACAGTGCATTGCAGCTTGCTGCGTATGAGGCTGCGTAGCTGCAGACCGATCAGAGCCCATGCTGACCCCTGTCCACTGCCGAAAGCCCCTACAATGGGCACGTGAGCCTCAGAACTGGACCACGGAGCAATCGGAAGAAGGTCTGGTCTGAAGAATCAAGTTTTCTTTTACATCTTGTGGATGGCCTGGGTGTGTGTGTGTGCAGAAACAGACAACATGTTGATGCTTAACGTTACAATAGCGGATTCGTGCGAGCGACGTGTTTGTGCGATCAGAACTACATTGGAGGAGAAATTGAAGAAATTCGCACACATATCATCGTCAAAACATCACCATCTCCTGCCATGCCGGCTTACCCCTCGTACACGTCGATTCGGCTTTGTAGCTCTACTGCCGGCTTAAAGGCGGAACAACAATCCCCCCCCATTCCGTGTTTGTACGTTTTTATACAGAAGGCCTTGAACAGGCTGTGTAGAACGGGCTGTGCAGTGGCTGTCTAAACCATTGGTGGAATTCGTGGTTCTGCGTCTGAATTAGCACGTGGAACGATTTCTGGTCAACATGTCACACATTCAGTGACATCTGACGAAAGATGTCAAAGCCTCGTGGTCTTGCATCGCCCCAGTGTGTAGTAACGCATGGGAGCTGTGGTGGCGGCCTCTGTGGGATGCAACTGTCATTTAGCCTTAGATGGACACACACACACACACACACACACACACACACACAGAGGAGTTTAGGATATCCATAAGCCAGGATTGTTTCTTGACGTTTATTCAATATTTCATAAAACGCACACACACACACACACTATCTTGTTCCATCTATTCTTCTCTTAGTGCTCGTGGTCCTCTTGTGCTCTCTCTGTTGTTGTTTTTTTTGATAAGCGTAGGCCCTCCGCCCATCAAAAAAAATCACCATAGGGCAAACAAGTGTGCGCTTTGTGTGAGGTTGACAGTCCTGTTGCACTGCATGAATATATATTTTGAATTATTGAATAAATGTCATGGCCGCACCTTGCCATGCAGCCAGCAGCACTACTCATCCTAAGCAGCTGTGTGTGTGTGTGTGTGTGTGTGTGTGTGTGTTCATTGATTTCAACGGTTTGTTTCTGTGCGAGTGACCCGGCA
>OMKN01081739.1:1841-16494 GCA_900302345.1 Melanonus zugmayeri
ATGGCCTCTGGACGCAAACCAAAAGCACACTAAAAGCGGGAAGTCAATTGTAAAAGCTTTACACAGCGTATGATGGTAATGTGAACGATCGAGCAGCCTGTTACATAACGACTTCATGTACATCTACTGTGTTCTGGGGTCTCTTTCTGGGGCGGCAATACGCCATCCTGCTGAAGTCCACAACAGATCACACACCGTCTCTAGGATGTTAATATGTTGAGTCTACCTGAGTTAACCGGTTGTGATAACCCTGAACAATGTGGGAATCGGTTGCGATTGTTGACGGGGGAGCGCACATTACTCCGCTATACGCTGCATAGATTTTCTTTGCGCTGACAATGTGCACGAGCCATATGCCGTCACCAGAAGAGCCATATATGGCTCGCGAGCCATACGTTGCCGACCCCTGGGTTAGGGGTTAGGGATTACTAGGTCAAAGATATTGCTGCATTGTGGATAAAACATAGGGATATTTTTAACTGGTGCAGGTATAGTAAAGCGAAAATTAAAAAGCTACAGGTGGCATCACACCATATAAACCATATAAGTATAGTATAGTATAGTACTAATAGTATTTTTATTACGTTAAGTATTTTTATAAAGTACTCCAGTACTTTAACTCAAGTACAATTTTGACAGAACAACTTTCACTTGTATTGGAGTAATGTTTGACCAGGAGTATCTGTACTTTGACTCAAGTAATGGAGTTCTACTTTTGTCTTTGTTTTTGTACTTTTGTCCACCACTGTCTATTTGTTGACCATTCAGCATTTGGGGAGGAAGGAGCGATGATTTAATTTGGGTTTTCCAGTGGGATTTAGTTCATGCAGAAGTTAGATTAAACCTTTTTAATTTGTGACAGGTCTAGGCTGCGTTTCCCGAATGTACCTTAGCGCTAAGTGTGTCGTGAAATCGCTCTTGAAGTATACCTTGAGTTCCCGAGCTGTTTCCCGAATGTACCTTAGCGCCAAGTGTGTCGTGAACGGAAGGTTTTCAAGGAAGAGTTTCACGAGTGGTCCGGACCACTCGTGAAAATCTCTCTTGGAGGGGGGCACATGTTTGCGTTACGGTGCTGTATGTATATATATATATATAACAATATATTTGATATATCTTCATTATACTATCAGAGGCCGGCAGGAAACATTTTGTGCGCGCGTCATCTCTGCGCGACATCTCCACCTCAAGTGACTCGTGAACTCTACCTTGAAGCAGCCGCTTAAGGTAGAGTTCGGGAAACACTCGTGAAGTGGAAGAAGGTCTACCTTGAAAAGTGTCTCTTGAAAACCTTCGTGAAAACTCAAGGTATGCCGGTATCGGGAAACGCAGCCTAGGTATCCCCAGATACTCTGTGAATACCTAATAACAACATATAAGCTTGCCAGATCATTAGTGTAGCAACCATACACTTGGTTGAAGTCCATTATAGAGCACAAAGTACTTTATATATACATCACTTCACTCATTATGTAGAAAACTAGTGGAGAGACCATTGCATGCATGCATATTAGTTAGCACATGTGTGACTCATAGGGACCCGGTGAAGACACATACTTACCACAGTAAGGTTTCAGGTATGTTGCTGAGAGACTGCCAAGGCCACAAGGACTCTTTCCAAGAGTCAAGCTTGTGCGATGGAGCCGAAGCTGTACACAAAGCTTACACTCAACTCCTCTGTACTTTCAGCAGCATCACATGGAGTGATGCTGCTAGGAGCAGAGAGGAGCCCTGGCGCTGATACTAAGATGTCAGAGAGAGAGAGATAGAGATAGAGAGACCCCCTACACTAGAGATTACACATACACCCGCATACCCACACTGTAGACTCTTACGTATAATGGTGTAATATATAATAATCTATAGTTTCAATATTGTAGCACATACAGGACACCAAAGTCACGTTGGTCAATTTAGCCTCATATACTGTCAATAATGTTTAGAGATGGTTAAAGATAAATCATTCTAAGGCCCATTTCCAGGAAATAGTTTGATTTACTCACCCCTATCCCGACCATTACATCATTATTTAATATTCTAGACAAGTCTTACTTTTTCATTGTATACACGTTTACATTTGTATATTGCATTTTTGACTATTTAATTTTTGGATTTTGGATTGATATTATTATTTTGTATCCACATGTTTTCGACATGCCAATAAAGCCCTTTGAATCTTGAATCTTAAAGAGTACTATGAACATACAAGACAGAAAAAAAGACAAAACAAGTGCTATTGTGTCCTATATGTGTACAGTGTTAGTCATTGATATTTATAGATGTGTAGTATCAGGCAAGTAATGTGCCACCAGCTCACTAACTCAGTAGCACTACATCCTGTTAATTAACCACATCCTCCACACTTGGCTTTCCCTTCTCTCCATCATCCTCCCCTCTCTGTTGGTCTCCTCTCATACAGTACTACACTAGTAAACCCCATGTAATCTAATGTCGACTACCCGAGATATTAACAAAATGTTCAGTAATGCTTGTTCACTAACAGCTATGCTGAACAGTGCTGAAAATTGAGTGAAAGAACTGCTGAGATTGTTGCATTGTGACCGGTGTGACAGTATTGCTGTTCCATCCATTCCCCAAATGTAACAATATAAGTGTACAATAGCAACTAATATCCCCTAATCACCAGATATTGGACAAATGAGTTGCAGTGTGAAGACAAGCAGACCAAGCCATTATTGTTACGGCTGGAGACGATGAACCTAAGCGCAAGACACAGAGACACAGGGTTGGGGGTAAAGAGGGGATTTAAGGACTGAATAGCAGGGCAGTCAGACAGGTGTGAGTACGGCAACAGGCAGGGTAGTCAGACAGGCGGAGGTTTGACAACAGGCAGGGTAGTCAGACAGGCAGACAGGTAGGCAAGGAGATAGGCAAGCAGGCGGGTAGTCAGGCAGTCGTGTTCAGCAACAGGAAGGCAGGCAGACGGGTAAGAAGACAGGCAGGCAAGGAACCGAGAACGAAACTTGCGCGGGAAAATACAACAATGATCTGGCGATGATTGTGTGGAAAGCCGGGGTTTAAATACAGCATTGATAATGAGATGAATCACAGGTGTGTAAACTGAGCAGGTGTATTGAATGAAGCAATCAGGAAATAAACCGGAGGGGGAGAGAGATTGGCTGCCGACTAATACGAAGGCGAGGCCGATCTGGTGGGTGTGACAGAAATGCTGTTGGTTGTTCTTGGAGAAACTTTTGTAGTGATAGAATATTAAAATATAGTATGTCATTCATATTTGGACATTGTGTATTGTGCTGGTAGGTGGGAGCTCTGTCTCACAGTGAATAGTGGCTGATGGCTTGGGTCATGAAACAGCAGTGCTCTGTCTCAACTGTCTGTTTTCAACCTCTGGTGCCCTAAGAAGAAAAGAGTACAAAGAAGAAATATGATGTCATCCACCCTCATTTCCTCCCCCCTCCGTAGCTTGAAGCAGCCCCAATGTGATGACGGCATGACCAGAAGAAAAACAATCTGTCCCGAAACTTTCCACTTGTGTGCTAAAAGTTTACATTCACCAGTGGGCTCAAGTGACCAGCGTGATGCTACACATAGCTCGATACACCTTGTAGCAACTGAGGTTTGATTCAGACTTGTGGTCCTACATGACAACAGTAAAACATGAAAAGTGCATTATTATCAAAGTACCGTGCCAGCATGTCCACCGTTTTCTGTGTGTCTCTCGTCTTCTTATGCTGAGGGCCGTAGATGATATTCTGAATCTCCAGACACTTAAAACATCAAAGACAAAAAAGAGAAGGTCATCTAAACTCATATGAAGATACATCTCGACAGACCAAAATACCCCCTGCAATACCCCCAGTGTGGGGTTCACATAACACCTATGTTGACCACTGAAGAGGTTAGATTTAGCTGGGGTATCGTTTATTATTTCTTTCAAACAGGCCCGGGCTTGTTTCCCATGCCAGAGCCACAATTAGTTATCTCTGACCAGTGGAGAAGTTGTAAATGTTTTAGCAAACACAAAGTACAACAAAGTATCATCGGCGATTTTCTACGGCAACCAAACTTTTGCAGCTATGTTATTTTTTTCTTTTCAAAGCAGCGACATAGCGAGCTCAGTGTTTCCCCCAGTGTGAATCGGTTGATATTGGAACACATCCATTTGGCTTGTTGGATGTTTTCACCGTTGCTAGGGTTGATGTAATGGAGGACAATTTTTTTCCTTTTTCCAAATGCATCGACTGAGGAAGAGAAAATGTCAAGTCTGTGTGTATGCCCATTGTTCTTACATTTGCTCTCACCCTGAGAAAACCGTGTGTGTGTATGTGTGTGTATGTGTGTGTATGTGTGTGCATGTGTGTGCATGTGTGTGCGTGTGTGACAACCGGGTTTCTTCTGAGACCCCTTAAAAAAAACTTAAAATGCCATAGATGAGTGCATCCTTCGACATGTGAGTGGAACATCTAACGTCAACGTCCCTCAAAAATAATACCATCGTCAAGATAGAGGCTGGAATAACGTGCCCCGACACATCTGCTCTTTATCAACGATACCTCACAGAGCGGGATTGGCAAAGCACACAAAGCAGGGGAGAGAGAGAGAGAGAGAGAGAGAGAGAGGGTAGGTGAGTGGGTGACTGAGTGAGTGAGTGAGTGAGAGTGAGAGAGAGCTGAAAGCGCTGATGCACCCTGCTTTTATCTCTGCACCTAGATACAACAACAAACACACAGCAACAAGAGGCCTCGACATACAGGCGCCAAGAAAGCCCCTACATTACTGATTACTGGGGTATTTGAGTCGACTTGGCCGCTGGAGGAACTGAGCTCAGGGGCCCGAGGAGGGGAAAACACATGTGTGTGTGTGAGCATGTGACTCATTGATTATATAACAACTAGAAAGAAGAAACAAGATATATAGCAAGTGTGTAGAAACCAGTAAAACACTAACAGATGCTGATGATAACTGCCATCTCAATGACATCTTTAGTCATTTAGCACATTTAGCACATCTTTAGTCATTTAGACACTTTTATCCAGAGCGACTTATGGTGAAACAGGTCATTAAGGAGCAGATAGGAGCCAGGCATCTTGCTCTAGTATGCCTATGGTAGGCTGCGGACACTGGGGATTAAACCCAGTACCTTTAAGCTACACCTTAGCCACTACATTTCCCTGCTCTCAATTCAACCTATGACTGATATTTATTCTCATAAACCTCGACACAGCACAATCAGGAAGAACGTCATGTTCTGCTTAAAAGTAAACAGAAAAAAGTCCCAGCAGTGTGATTGTAATCCACATCCCTTCGGTTGAAACCAGATACCAAAGTTCCGCTCTCCTAACAAGTGTGTTGACCGTCTGCCTGGCTCCGTCCAAACAGGGGAAGCAACAGAGACATTTTCTGTGATATTTTACACCAGTCTCTACACACCCTGCGCTGGGTCCTCCCAGATTAGCATGCTACTTTTGACTGCACCAAGCCCCAGAGACCACAGTGGAAATAGATCTTCCCAACACGAGGGGGACTCTGTGTGTGTGTGTGTGTATGTATGTGTGTGTGTGTGTGTGTGTGTGTGTGTGTGTGAAAACCTGCCTGTCACTGCGATATCTTGTTCATAATAATCACACCCACTGCTCGCTAATAAGTGCCTCCTAAAATAGTCTGGCTAAAAGGAAAGGTCAATATAGTGTTTGTGTCTTGGGTAAACAGTCTACACTGTTTAGTGTTCAGCCATTTTGGAGAAGCTTTTATCCAACTGATAAAAGGTATTAAGGAGCAAATGAGGGGTTTAGGCATCTTGCTCAAGGGTGCCTACAGGTTGACTGCGGACGGCAGGGGGTATCGAACCCAGAACCTTACAGCTAGTTTCAGACTTCAGGTCACCAAAACGCAGCAGTGCTGTGGGGCATTAATAGGCGGGTTCTGGTGAGTACCTTCCTCAGGGTCCTGTGGGCCTGTTTGATCCGGCCCTGGGTCATCTGCACCCCACCAATCAGCTGCAGGCTGTCTGCCACCTCAGCGCTCCACTCCCCAAATGCAGACCTCTTTGGAGCCAGGGAAGCTTTTTGGATCTCCACACAACTCTGCATTAGTGCACACACACACACACAAACACACACACATGGTCACGCACATACAATAGCAAAACACCTGCTGTTAATCAGGCATGTGTGTGTGTGTGTGTGTGTGTATGTGTGTGTGGGGGGCGGGGGGGGGCACCTCTTTCTGTCCGTTGATCAGCAGAAAGTGACAGTAGTCATCTTGGGCAGTGAGAAAGGTTGGATCCTGTGAACCTATGGTGTTTCTGTAAATGCCCAGACTCTCCTCAAAGTAGTGAGCTGCAGACTCTGGTGCAAGATGGGAGGAACATATAAGCAATCCATCCAACCATTAATTTGATTTCATGTAACTTTGTTTGATTTAATTTCATGTAATACATTCACTCTAATTGGATTTCTGACATGCTCAATTCTCAACCAAAACTTCCTATTGGCAAACAACTTCCTGTTAGCTAGATCCTGTGACATCATTAGACATGAGTTAAGAGAGAGGAAATCATTGACTGATGTGGTGTTAGATTTCAGCACTTCATCTGCCATTATAATCAATGGGGCTTTCATATAAGGCTAACACTAAAAACCATAATCTGTATGGCCCTGACACATGGATCCCAGTGGGAGATTCAAACCTAATTAGCCCATCCTTGCAGGGGTTGCTGATCCGTGAATAGACTCACCATTGTGGTGGGGCTCCGCTGCAGAGGAGTGGACCATGGCCAGACTGTGAGAGATGTGAGCTCTGTCCGGGCCCCCTGGGCTCTGACTCACAGCAATGGCATGAGCCTAGCGGAAACACCCCGTGAAAAGTAAGGCCAGTCACACCTCATCACACTCTGAACAACACAACACAAACTTACATAACCAACAGATACCTAAAGCTCATGAACCCATTTACGTATTCAATATATAGATACAATTTGTCTGTTGTTGTGTGTTGCTCGTGTTGCTTCTTGCCTTGGTGAGATGCTCTATGGCTCGGTCCAAACTGCCCCGGGACTGTTCAATGGCGGCCATGTCCCTATAGGCGGAGCAGGTGTCCCCTGGGTCCCCCCGGTCGCCCAGCAGCTGCAGAGACTTCTCACACTGAGCTAGGGCTTCCTCTGGCCGGCCCCGTCTCTGGTACAACCTTCAAAGCAGACACAGCACAGAGACAGGCAGACAGGCAGGAGATAAGCCATAGAGTAAGACCAGGAATCATCCCAATTTGCATCCCCAGACCACAGACATAGCTCTCTGTACGTTTTAACGGTGTTTAGCAGTGAGCCTATCTTAAAGAGAGTTGGAGATACTTTGAACCGGGGGACTTTGGGAGAAGGCTTTGGCCGGTGACTGCCAGTGAAACCCACACAGTGTGGACTGTAATAGAGAATGCCTGTGCTGTAATCCATGGCTGCATCCAATATTTCATGGGTCTCCTCTAGTGTCCTCTGTGCGTGGGTGGTGGGGGGGGGGGGGGTTGCTGCTCGTATCCCACCACATCATAAATAAGGACTCTTAGACCTGCTGAACTCGCATGCCCAACAGAGTGCTGAGCAACAGTGCACAAATCAGAGGATGTTTTTTTTAATCAGTCTGTAACACAGTGGACAAGGTGAACAAGGTGAACAATCAGATCTATATTATCTACGTTAAGTAGGGAGACCACAGAGCACTTCATCCACGCGAAATTATTTTAAATAGTCCAAATGGTTTCCATCTTTCCAAAGAAGGTCCTAGAATATAAACATTAAATCCTTAATGTATTACATAGCACTAAAAAGGAACATTAGACCTTATGAGAGCGGAAGGGAGGGGAGAAAATGCAGGACAAGCAGATTGGCCGCAAGATCCTCTTGCAAGAAGATGGGCTCCATCTTGCTCACATGCTAAAAGCTCTGAGTCCCAGGAGGACTGTAGCCAACCCCACGTACTCTATAATGAATTCAGCACTCCACTCAACTGCTGGCTTTTTGTCATCAGAGGGCACAGCACTTGCTTCACATCAATTCCATCGGCAGTTAAGAGGGTTGTCACCCCCCCTTTCCTAAATGAATCTCTCAACACATGCAATGAAGAGATGGGGTAGCTAGTAACACACGCCCTTGTTGATCTAGGCGTGTATCTACAGAGATTGAAACGAAGCCGAAAACCGTCAGCATTCTATCCTCCATCAAAAATACATGACTTTCCAATCATGCCTTGTTGCAGCCAGCGGAGAGTGTGTGAGACGGGTGTTCTAGGGCGGCATGGCATGTACCAGCACTATGGTACAGTGTTTCCTGAGCCTGCTCTTAGCAGACCAAGAGACAATGGCCCTCTATCCTCCTGTTTACCAGGCATCCTTCCCACACAAACGGACACTGAGGGAATAATCGCAGCGGAAATTCAATTCAGAGTCAGCTGGCAGGAAGATGTACATATTGCTATAGCCTGTAAGGGCGACATCACCCTCTGCAGTTCTCAACATTGTTGCCAACACTGTGAAAGTTTTAAAATGATACAACTATAGGAACAGTTTAACAAGCTATCATGTAAAACTCTACATCCCCTAAAATCAGCCAGTAGTCTAGTATCCGTAAATGTACATTCAAACATAACATTCAAATATGCGTCTTTCAGTACAAAGCACGAGTTATTTGTAGTTGCATGAACGTGATCCACAACAGAGGTTCGAGGCTCATTGGGCTTCGGCGAGGCGAACGTCCCCTCCCCATCACAACAGTGTTGACTGCTAGGGCTATGGGACCTTGCCAACGTCTGAGTCATCACTTCAACTGGTGCAGATTTAGAGAGCTTATAGGCCAGCCAGTGTCGGCACATTATTCCAATTACAAATACCAAGTCAACAAGCACTCCAGAGATTGAACTTGACTTGAAGAGAGCAATTTTTCACAAGTGCCTTACAGAGTAAATGAACTTATGCACTGGCCTAAGACGTTGTGTACTACTAGGACTGGTAATTCATACTGTATTACGGTCACTGAAAGTGTGCCATACATTGTGCAACATCAAGTTCAACATTTCCAATATGCGTGTGACTGTGGTGCATTGCTCTCTGGACTGGCTTCGTCTACACACTCTTTTCCACGTCGGTTTTCTGTTGTAGCTCAAATCAATTGGCCGAAGCTGTAGTCTGCCTGTAAGCCAAGTATTATTTAAAGACGTGGAACTAAAGAACAGAACATGACCACTCCAAATAAATCATGCAGCAGTGAGTGTGCTGAAGGCGGGGTTATGTGTCTCAGAAGACACAACGTCATCAACTTACAATACAATAAGAAGGAACACAGAAGCAACAGCAGAAAAACACAAAAGGGTTCTAATGGGCAGGATCATTCATCCAGTAGCACTGCAGACTTGCTGCAGAAACATTTTTATTTAAAGCATGTTAAGCATATGTTGTTATTTTCATGATGGCAATTAGTAAACATAAAGTAGGTGTAAATGTTAAATGTTCTCATTTTTTATATTGCTTGAAATGTCGCCATCTTGTGGTTAAACAGGCAATATCAAATACACTGACATCGACCAGGAAAACCACAAAAAAACACCAGTAGGCTACAAAGTAAAATAATTATCTTTCTATATGCCTATATAGTTTTTCAAAGGATTTCGATGACCGTAGCACTGAATTGACTGCGGATGTTCACGCGTCCACCACGACGCTGCCAGTGTGTGCGGTAGTGTGGACAGTCACTACACTGGGATGCGCTAATGATGAATGTGATTAGAAGGTTTTGTTGAAGACTGACGAAGTATCTTCAGGCAGTGGATATGACAGCCAGTCTATTATTTTATTTGAACAAGGTAGATACGTTGAGAATCAAATTCAGCCCTATGTAGGCTAACCGGATTGCACATATTTGGTAGACCAGGGAATACAAATCCGGTTATTAAATAATATTGCATAAACATGTAGGCCTATATAGCCTACTATATACGTACATACTACGTTGAGGTCACGTGTAACCCAAAGAAAAAAGGCTCATAGCCAATCACAGTGCGTCCGTTCTCATAATTGGCACTTAATTAAGGTCACCTGTCAGCGCCCCTATATTAAGGCGCGCGTGGGGCTTGGTTTCAATTTCCGTCGAACTACGTAGCTGAGCAAGGTTGCCGATCTTGAATGTAGCCCGTTTTTGTTGTTGTTGTATTTTAAGTCGCTATTTTAAGTGAGTTATTTCTTCATGAGCTGGTTGAAGTTGTTCAGGTAAGCCGTGTTGTTATTGTTGTTTTTGTGCACCGCACATATTACACGCTCTCTCTTCTATCTAACTCCCCTCAAACTTTTACATGCATTTGACCGCTGTCAACATGGCTTCGCCAACTGTAGATTGTGATTTGAGTGCAGTGTTGTGTCCATTGTTTAGTATTGACTGGAGTAGACGAGCTGACTGACTTGACTCTACTTAACCGCCCTTGATCACTGTGATTGATGACTGTGGCTAACAAAATGGAAAAACTAGCAAACTAAAGTGAAAGAACTGTGGCAACTGCGTGGGGAAACTGTCAAACAGAAATGTCACGTTTGTCAGCATCCCACGGAACTGTTCCTTCTATGAATCTATGAATCAGATTTATGGATTGGATAAACAAAGGGGTAAGTAGACGTGTGAATTACTAGCCTGCACACTTCCTCAATGGCTTGTTTGGTTTACACATCCACTAGATGAAAGGACATCCTGTGCAATGCTGCATTTGATTTAGGCCTACCTCTGGCTGGCTTCATCAATGGCTTGTTTGGTTTACAAACGTCACCTTCTGGCACAGTTGCCGATCCCTTAACTTCTAACCACGAGAAACCGATTGCACTCATTCCGGAGAACGGCACAGCATGGCAACTTGAAGCCTGGCAGGAAGGAAGTGAAGGACGTGTGTTCTGTACTTCATCCATTGTTTACCCCACTGGACCTCTGGAAGTCTTTCACAGAGTGAGGGCTGACTGGACTTATGACTGACTGGGTGTGTTAAGGTTTAGTTCATGTTTGACTGGTTGGTTTAGGCTTGGTAGAATGTTGGCATGCTGGAAGGTGAAGATTTGTCATGAATTAGATGCTGTAGTTATTGATTTACACACGTAGGCCTACTTCCACACACTACTCATACACTCCCATTTATTATCTATCCTTTCCTTTTTCAACTTTCAATACATTTGAAGCTGCTGCTTGCCAGTTGACTGCTGCTTGATGTTGAATTCTGTGGAATGTGGTTTGATTCTGTGCAGTTTCATGCTGTGCAATGCGGTATTTGATTTGCCTCTGGCATTAGTTTCCCAGGGAGCAAAAAAGCCAAGTGAAATAGAAATCATATGTAATGAGTGTTAAACAAATGTAAAGGTTACAAATTTGACTGATTTGATTCACGCTTTTTCGTTATTGACTTGCTCCCACAGACAAGAGCTTTTACACGTCCTGTTCGACTTTTGGGACGAGAGTAGGGTTGGGCCGGTGTCATTTTATAGACACGACTGTACCGGCATTTGTTATTATGATGGCAAAAGGAAAGCACTTTTTAGTTTTTTTTATCAGCTACCTGCGCTGAGCTAAATGGGTTAACTTTTATTGCATTACTATGCAACGTGATGAATTTCAGACTGGCTGGAAGTTCTGGCGATCATGCATAAATATACAAGAAAAAAGCGAAGGCGGACGCAGCCGCAATCTGTCTATAAAGCGTCTATCTGTTGCTCAATCTCCATCTATAAAGCATCCATCTGTTGCTCAATCTGTCTATAAAGCATGCATCTGTTGCTCAATCTCTCTATAAAGCATCCCTGTTGCTTGCGGTTTTCCTGAACAATGGTTGAGAACCTGAGCGCGCCGTTCCAAAGAAAACAATGAAAACCTGCAGGAAAAGCCTTGTCGAAAAAGCTTCAGATGATCATGTTAAAAGCAAGAATAATGATCAAATTGTGAAATGTGTATTCGAATGTAGGACTACTGGCATTAAACAAAACACCCCCAGAGCACCTCAACACCCCCCTTTCAAAAATATTGCTTCCAGAGCCCCCCCGACGAGAAACACTAGTAGGTTTGTTCCAATACAACTGTTAGGAGCATTACACACCCATAGTTTAGTAGGTTTGTTCCAATGCAACTGTGTTGGGAGCGTTACACACCCATAGTTTAGTAGGTTTGTTCCAATGCAACTTGTTGGGAGCGTTACACACCCATAGTTTAGTAGGTTTGTTCCAATGCAACTGTGTTGGGAGCGTTACACACCCATAGTTTAGTAGGTTTGTTCCAACGCAACTGTGTTGGGAGCGTTACACACCCATAGTTTAGTAGGTTTGTTCCAACGCAACTGTGTTGGGAGCGTTACACACCCATAGTTTAGTAGGTTTGTTCCAACGCAACTGTGTTGGGAGCGTTACACACCCGTAGTTAGTAGGTTTGTTCCAACGCAACTGTGTTGGGAGCGTTACACACCCATAGTTTAGTAGGTTTGTTCCAACGCAACTGTTGGGAGCGTTACACACCCATAGTTTAGTAGGTTTGTTCCAACGCAACTGTGCTGTGAACGTTGTAGTTGTAAATTGTACGGTTTTTTTAGAATCACTAAAAATCGTCACTGGCAGTCAGCTGCATTAGTATGAAAATGTTCAATTTGACGAATTTCTATATTTGCGTATTTTACCAAGAGCCCATTGGAAGATTTGTACAAACATCGGCAACAAAAGGCAAGTACCACTTTCTAAGATTAACTAAAGCACTTCAGTTAGACTAAAATATATTCACCATTTTATTGATTTCTGTTGAGGCCTTCGAAATGGGTGTTACTCCTAACATTTTTTAACGATTTTTAAGGAAATTCTAAATGCTTAAATATGAAGTTGACCATGTACTAAAAGTGTAATTTGTGTTTTTTCCTTTAGGGGCAATTCGGCGTGAGATGGTCCTAGAAATATCTAGTCGACTAGTTAGGTGAGTATTTCTATTTTTTTCACTAGTTTCTTCCGTCTGATTTATTGTGCTTGATCAACTTTTTTGTTCATTTGATGCAGTCTGTAGATTATAGTCATGGCCCTCTGCACGAGCAAGAGTTCAACATCTCCTCAAACGGTAAATCTTAAGTATGGAAATGCTATTTTGTGACGTTGAGTCTAACTGGAAGTTTGATTATTGATGGAGGGTCCCATGGATCGACTAGTGGTCCTGATGATGACTACTCCACTTAACACCCCCTCCTGGAAGGTAAAGGCAACTTCCAAGCAGAGCTGTTGTGTTATACAGTTTGGAAATCAAATGTAAACTTGAAATCCAGGACTAATGCTGTACAGGAGCAGTACAGACTATGCAGAAGGGTGAGATACTGAAATGCAACAATTTTAATTTATTTCTTGGCTTGGTTAAAGTTTAGGTTAGTTTTAGTTGAAACAAGCCTTCACTAAAACTAGCTTCAGGATTTCTCTGTATTGGTGACTTGTGTATTTTAAGATGAGTTTACGCTTGCAAGCAAATTATACAAATGGAAACTGCAAATCAAGGCAGAATAACTAGGATACAAGATTTATACATGTAATGGCTATTGGGGTTGAGAGAGAAATGGCATACATTTGCATATCACTAAGTGAGATGTTTCCACGAGAGAATAAAATAAAGCCAAAAAGTATCTTTATATAATGAGTATATATTTACATATCCCTATGAACAGGGAGGAAGAAGTATCCGATGTGTAAATAAAGAACAAATGTGTTGAAGTTCAGAAGTGACTTGGGTGCCGCAGGTGGCGGATCATCTGGAGATTGTGGTGCTGATGGCTTCTCTGAAGACGACCAACTCCTCCAGGAAAGGCAAGTCTTCAGACCGATTAATGGTTCAGTAAATCTGCTCTATAAAATCCAGGACCGCAGCCAGGAACTGGTGGTATAGTCATTTGTCTAGAGAATATTTAACAGAAGTAACTGGATTTTTAATCTTTCAACTTGCCTATCTCTAGACATTGGTGTGACATACTTCATGGACTGGATCCCAGACTGTGGCTCTATTTAACATTAGTGTATGCAAGTCTATACCCTTTCCATGGATGTATAGAAGTATGAAGCAAATTGTAAACATTTTCTTTTTAGGACATTGCATTACAGCTAGACTTGTTTTAGTAACGCAACAAGAAACTAAAATTTACCTGAAACGTCACATGGGGCAACAAGACGCACTCGGGCTTCTGTGAATGTCGACCAGGGAGACCCGATCATGTGGAAAATCCTCCACTTTCCGTCAGCATAAACATGCCTCTGTATACACTGTCAGGTGAGACAGTGAAATTTCGGCACCACACTGGCAGCAAGCCGAGAAGCTTGCTTGTTGGGTGATCCGCTGTAGTGTTTCTGCTTCTTTTAGTAAATTAGAGTTGTCTAGCTTAAAGCTGCTATAGGTAAGATTTGAGTTGTAAAGAGGGCAGCTAACATGGCTAGAAAGTTATCACAAACTCCTGACTTGATTGGATTTGGGTGACTCAGAAATGTGTAACACAATGTTAATGCAATAAACAGAGGGGGAGGCTTTCTGGCCTAGTGTTGCAAGTCCACAGTTATGCAAACCTTAAGACCGGTCCTGGGGGCTTGGTGTGAATTGGGTAGGGGTGATTTGAGTATCTGATATTTTGGTGCATGTGCAGAATTATTATTATTTTTTTAA
>OMKN01081741.1:2413-14580 GCA_900302345.1 Melanonus zugmayeri
ATACACACACACACACACAGTACAGGAGGTTGTTCCCCCAGAGGACACGTACGCCAGGTACACACACACACACACACACACACACACAGTACAGGAAGCTATTCCCCCAGAGGACCCGTACGCCTGGTCCACACACACACACACACACACACACACACACACACACACACACAGTACAGGAGGCTGTTCCCCCAGAGGACACGTACGCCAGGTACACACACACACACACACACACACACACACACAGTACAGGAGGCTGTTCCCCCAGAGGACACATACGCCAGGTACACACACACACATACACACACACACACACACACACACACACACACACACACACACACCAACGAACACACACACACACACACACACAGACATACAGACATACAGACACACAGACACAAGCACACCAAGACACATACACTGACACACAGACACACATACACACACCATGCACACACACCGGTACACACACACACACACACACATACACACACACACACACACACACACAGTACAGGAGGCTGTTCCCCCAGAGGACACGTACGCCTGGTACACACACACACACACACATACACACACACACACAGTACAGGAGGCTGTTCCCCCAGAGGACACGTACGCCAGGTACACACACACACACACACACACACACACACACACACACACACAGTACAGGAGGCTGTTCCCCCAGAGGACACGTACGCCAGGTACACACACACACACTTACACACACACACACACACACAGTACAGGAGGTTGTTCCCTCAGAGGACACGTACGCCAGGTACACACACACACACACACACACACATACACACACACACAAAGTACAGGAAGCTATTCCCCCAGAGGACACGTACGCCTGGTCCACACACACACACATGCGCTCATTATCTATATTCTACAGTGTGTTACATGTTATATATGATCTGTTCTCTACAGTGTGTTTGGCATGGTGTCTCTGGTGTCGGTGGACTGCGCTTCCCCCTGGTGGTTGAGGGTGAACGGTGCTCTCAGCTGGTATCACTACACCAACCCTCTGCTGCTGCTGCTACTCTACTACACTGTAGCTATCATCTCCAGAATGAAGGTACACACACGCACACACACACACACACACTACTACACTGTAGCTATCATCTCCAGAATGAAGGTACACACACACACACTACTACACTGTAGCTATCATCTCCAGAATGAAGGTACACACACACACACACACACTACTACACAGTAGCTACCATCTCCAGAATGAAGGTACAACACACACACACACTACTACACTGTAGCTACTGTCTGCAGAATTAAGGTACACACACACACACACACACACACACACTACTACACTGTAGCTGCACTGTAGCAGAATGAAGGTACATACACTGGAGATGCGGGTGTTTGCGTAGTAGTTTGTAATTTGTTTCTTTTCTTTTTTGAAAGATCAAAGCCATGACAGACATATAACCTTTTTGACCCAATGGATGGTCAGCCGTATCACATTTGTTGTGGTTCCGCCGGTCAGGTTGTTTCCAGTCGAGACCCATTCCGTGTAACGCGTGTCTACAGATCCACGTCCCCAGGAACATGATTGGTTTAAACAAATTTGAAGCGAAAGAAAGTGAAACGCCCCATTCACCCAGATCTGAGCTTGTCTGCATCAGAATTTAGATGTTAATCTAAAGTCTGATTTGTGAGACTACTCTCTGCTAGACTATCCTGCCCCTTCTGAGCTTTAAAGCATCTTAAAGTTTGGTAGAGGTTTGGGTTGTGTAGTTACCTTAACATGATGTAACTCCAAATATTGGCGAGATATCTGCAATAGTTGCTCCGTAGATTCAAACTTGATCATCCAAACGTCTCTCCCCCATTGACTCACATTGCATGGAGAAACAGGTATCAGAGTCACACTTTTAGCACACAAACGAACGCGAACAAAGCGGATTCTGCCGATGTATAAAATAATAAAACCAGATTCAGCGTTTTTGGAAATAAAAATGTCAACTTATTGTTGATTTTACTATTTGAATTATGAAGATGATCCAGTAGTTAGCTTCTGAGACCGAATCTGTCACGGTTGTTTCAGAATCTAGACCCAAATGCAGACCAAAACCAGGGAAGTTGGATAACAAAGGTTTATTTCCAAAGACAGGCAGAATGATGAATAGTATGAGGGGAATCACTGGGAGCCAGGGCAAGGCGGGGAACAGCGGGGACCAAAGCAGGCAGGGTTGGGGAGCAGGGAGGACCAGGAGCAGGGAGGACCAGGAGCAGGGTTGGGGAGCAGGGAGGACCAGGAGCAGGGAGGACCAGGAGCAGGGTTGTTGTCGGGAGGGACAACACGAGGAGAGAAGCGTACAGGGGAAACACTAAGGACAGAAACAAGACGTCAGACATGGGGAAACACAACATAAAACATAAACGAGATTTCAAGCTGAGCTTAAGAGTTACACCAAGAAGGCCGAGAGAATCAATACCAACGGCGATGGCGGAATAATCTGGCGACGCATGGCTGGTAGACCGGGGTATAAATACTGCAGGAGTTGATGAGTGATGAAGCGCAGGTGAGTAGTGGAGGCAGGCCCGGAAGCCAAGGCCACGCCCACACACACACACACACACACATAGAAACAAAACATAGAACAGACACACAAACATAAAAAACAGAACATAGAACCAAGAGTAGGGGGAAAACATAGGGAAATGGGCAGGACCGTGACAGAACCAACATCTGACAAGCACACTTGCAAAGGTTTTGGACATGTTGTTGCGGGGTGGTGATGAAAACTGTTGAGGCTAAGCAGAACAATTTATGAAAAAACCTTTTTCATAGTGCTGGGGGAAAAATATATATATATTTGAGAATGCTGAAGTATTGAGTAGTGTAGCTTTAAATCCATTTAAACATAATGCCAAATGTCATAGACCCCTAACCTCTGACTTTTTGTCGATTTAATTTGGTCTGATAAAAATCATGTACCTCAGTTGAAATGTACGGCAGCCGTCGTGTATGGGGTCAAAGGGCCGTGTTATGAAGCCAGTTATGTTCCTGTCTTCTAAACCAGTGACAAAATGTGTGTCTTCTTACACTGTTACTGTCAGACTGATTTTGAATCACACCAACGGACGGCCTGGCGGCTCACATAGGGCATCTCCCTCTCCGTCGGTCAATAAAAGAGACTACATCGCTGTTCTCTGAAGTACTGACTTTTACTTTCTGCGTGTTGCATCGCATAATGTTAAATAAAATAAAAGGAAAAACTCACAATATGGAAATGCTTTCACACAGCGCTCCCTCTGTTGTCATTGATGTATTTATTACATTTGTATTCAACATTGCTTAATATTTCTGTTTATAAATATTTTAATAGTTTTGCATGGATTCATAAATGGATTCATAAATCACTGCACAGATATGTTTACCCGACACCAGCCTTTCCTCCCGAGATGTATAGGAGAAGTTTCCGAGAACTAGAGTAACAAGGCTGTTGATCCCAGTCCACTTAGCTAACAATACGCCTTGTTTGCTTAGCCTGTCTTTTACCTTTCAGGGGTTTCATTCATCACTTATGCTATCTGCTTTCTATTTCCCCACACCGCTGTGGTAATTTATAATAGCCAATGTACCGTACCCATTAGCCGTGTACTCCGCTTGACGCAGATCTACTCTCTTAACAATGTTTGCAGACGAGAACGAGGAAAATCGGACAGGTTCTCCGGTTTGACAGACCAAGCGAACCACGAAAGTGTGTGTTCAAGCAGGGCGGACAGGAGGGCTAGGGGGTTGGCAGGGGGCGAGAGATGGCGAGAGAGCGAAGCGGAGCAGACAGCAGCGAAACAGGCAGCTTAAGCAAGCAGAAAAACAAACAAAAGAAACCGAATCAGAGAGACGGTTGTGCAATTTCGGCGAGGCGGGTCCCCGACGCGCTCCGACGTGAATTGGCAGTTTAAACCTTTACGTTCCTGATGCATCCTTATGGCGGGCGGTACGGCCGAGAGGGCACTTTTCACATCGTGCTCGCTCAAGTGTTAAATGGCTGGAAGTCAGGTGAAGCTTTTAACATAGTGGTGGTGGTGGTGGAGGAAGAGGAGGAGGAGGAACAAAGAGGGGATGAGGTCATCTGCAGGGAGAGGTTATCAGGAGTGGACGAGTTTCCCGCCATGGAAGCGCATGCCTTTTGCATGTGTGCCCATTTACATCTTATCGTTATGTTCATGCAACACAATATAATCATAGGTCAATGTGCATGTGTGCATGTGAACCCAAAAGACTTCAAGACGCACCTGAGAGCCCGCAGAGAGTGAAGGCTACCTCTTTGTGCCCTCTCCTCCTGCCAGGGACCAGAGCCAATGTTTGCTCACCGTGTCAAATGGAGAACCGCCCAGAGACACTGAGGACAGTCAGATAGAGACAGACAGACAGACTGGTGGGAAAAGAGAAAGGGGAATGGGGAAAGAAAACCAAAACCAACTAAAAAAGGGAGAATGGTTAGATGAAGGGAAGAGGGAGGTTTGACGTGAGCTTGGAAGAAAGTAATTTTTTAATCTGTTCTGTTACCACATGAGGTCAAGATTCAGTTGAATTGATGCCTTGCTTGTTCAATTTCAACATTTTCATTTTGGGAATAAAAAAACTGACAGGAGACACTGAATGTGTCATTTCTGTGCCTTCGCAAAAAATAATCCTTCACTCTTTGTATTATACATGTCATTTTAAAATGTACCTGGAGATGTTCATGGCCAGGGATCAGTTACATTTGGATTATGAAAGACCTGTCTCCACTTGTTGACAGATATAATGGGATATCATGTTCTATGGTTACTAACTTGATTAATAATGAATCCCCACCCATAGAGTTCATTTTGCACTTTAATGGAAATGGAAGTCTCATTTTGGATTAAAGTTTGAAAGTAAAAAGTAACCCTGGACATTGAAGGTTAACAAAAGATTCAGTGTTTTGTTATTTATTTATTTTTACCAATATTTTATGCGGCGAAACATGGTGAAGGTTACATACTTGGACAGATATTTTTAATTGGCAGAAAAGTGCTGCTCTATGTTTTTTTTCCACAGGGTCAGTTTCAGGTGTCCATCTGAAGTGTCTCCACTGCTTCCTTTATCTGAAGCTTTGGCTTTTAAAAAAACGTAATGTTGCACACTTCCCTTTCCTTGGCTCTCGGCGGTCTGTTGCTGTTCATTCTTCATGCTGCTGTTATCATGTTTCAAGACACTGTTTATAAAGACTAGTCGGGTAAAATATGAACCTCAGAAGCAGATAAAAATCAGGCTATTAACTACAACTAGCCGTCAGTCCCACATTACCCCTGTTCTTGCTTCCCTCCATTGGCTTCCTGTAAAATTAAGAATAAACTACAAGATCCTAAGGCACTGCATGACCTTGCCCCCAGTTACATTTCTGATCTCCTCGTTATTCACTCCACTCCTCGACCACTCAGATCCTCAAATATCTGTCTTTTATCCATTCCTCGCTCCAATCACAAATCAAAAGGTGACATTGCTGTTTTAGCCCCAACCCTCTGGCATCATCTTCCACAATCAGATTTGATGAATATTTGGACTGTTTTAAGCGGCTTCTAAAAACCCATCTTTATAGGCAAGCCTTTCTAGCAGAGATCTCCTTTCCTATGGAGTTGGTTTAGTTTGGTCTCTCATTGTGCTGTGTTTTACATTGTATTTTTGCATTTTTTTAACCTTTTTTACTTATTCATTTATATTTTCGTGTGTGTGAAGCAGCTTTTAACTGTGTTTTATTTACAATAAGAAGTGCATACATGTTGCTATCTGCACATATTGTATATGGGGAGATAGGAGTTCCACCTATCTCCTATCCTTCTTTATCATGGCTGGGTTTAAGCATTGATTATATATTTTTTCTTTGGCTGAACTGAACAAAGCCCTTTTTATCAGTCATTATTTTCTTATCGAGTAGTGAAGGGGTCAGTCCTTGGAATTATATCTATAGGTATAAACCTCTTGGAATAAATTCCCATAGCACTTCTATCTTTTACTTATTCCTCCTCACATGTACATCTCTCTCTCTCTCTCTCTCTCTCTCTCTCTCTCTGTCTATGTCTCTCTCTGTCTGTCTCTCTCTTCTATCTTGCTCTGAGTCTGTTATATGATGTTAGTCTTCTGCAATCACAAATCGAATAAGAGCGGGCTTGCTATTGACCATGGTAGAGACTATTGATCTCATGATGAGCAACAACTCCCTCTCTCCCTCCCTCCCTTTCACTCTTTCTCTCTCTCCTATCGCTCTCTCTTTCCCTCCCACGCCTTTTTTCTTTTTTTTTACTGTTTTTGGAGAAGAGGTGGAGAATAATGTAATGGTCTCATTTGTGGCCCCAGAGCCGGTTTAGTATGAGGTGCAAAGTGGTGGATGGTGCCAGCCCGTTGTTTGTGATGCATTATAGATTCCGATTCTCCTATTCCCTCTTCTCCCCTTCCTGTTTCTCCACTCTCTTCTCCCCGCTCTTCTTCTCCTCTCCAACTCCTGTCACCTCTTCTCTCTTCTTCTCCCTTTCTCTTCATTTCACTCCTCTTCACTCCCTCCGCACCTCTCCTCATTTCCGTCCTCATCTAAGCCATTATGCGCTGCTCAAACTCTCTCATCACATCCTCTCTTGAAGACGGCACCAGGTAGAGCGCAGTGGCAGCCCTTGCCTCCTAGAAAGAAGCAGTGTGTGCTCAACTGCTAATCGCCTTAACTTATGCAGTCAATTGAAGCCTTACAGTGTCATTCGATGGTATACACACACACACGCCATGAGTCAATGATACGCTTGCTTTGAAGTTGGCATGCCATGCACTAATCGATGGAAGGTTCTTCAAGCGCAATGCAAAAATACTAATATGTAGCTCTAGCTCTTTGTTATAGCCCTAGCGCTATAGCATGTGCCTCTATGGTATAGCACTGGCGCTATAATATGTATATGTAATGCTATCTCTATGGCTAGCCTTAGCGCTATGTGTGTCATGAAATCTCCCTCAAGGTACACCTTAAGCTACCGAGCTGTTTCCCGAATGTACCTTACCTATGTGTGTGTGTGTGTGTGTGTGTGTATGTGTATGTGTACGAACGTATCCCTTGAAAACCGCTAAGGTACATCGATATCGGGAAATGCAGCCCTAATGGTTAAACATTCTCTCACGCGCCGTCCTGGCAGGAGATAGAAGCAACCGTTTCCGTGTGTACAGAAACGCGCTTCCTCCGCGATGGAGTCGTTGGCAGAATGAGTGCAACATTACCGTTAGCGTAATAGCGCCATCGATTCTTGGATGACATTAATCATGTTCTCATTGAGAGTGGCAGATATTCGATAGCAATGAAATGGAAATAACTGACAATTACTCTGTATTACTGCTGCTCCGTCATAGCAATATCAAAGATGGTAGTTTGAGGGACAGTGGTACACACACACACACATAAATAAAAAAATATTGAAGTGTGCATATTAGCGATACAGTTTTACACAGTACCTGTTTTTATTATGTGTCGTCTCTCCTGAATTCCAAAATAGTTCAAATAGCAGAAGTGCGGTTCTGCTCTCCTTCCTCAGCCACCGTGCTAGCTATTAACCTAGCTAACCTCGCAGTCGCCACCACTGACACACGTTACTCATACTCCAGTCCTTAGTTAAATCCTCTCTGTTTCACGGATTAACACTTTAAAAAGCTACAGATCCAGAGTCTCTGAGCTGAATTTGAGGCTCGTAAAGACCGAGAGAAGTTCAAGTGTCTCGTCGAGCTGCGCCGCATGTAAAGAAATCCGTAAAGTAACTCAGCAGCACTTTGCTCTCAATAAAAGGCTAGCTGGGGCTTCATCTGATTGGCCAAATGGTGTGCATGCATGGCCCATGTATCCAGGGCTCCACCTGATAGGTCAAATGTTTGCATGCTGACTAAATGCATGACGCGTGTAAATACAATTATTTTTCTTATTCATCACGCCGCTTTTTGCAATGTGTTTAACGCGCATGTTCATAACGCGATGACGATGAAAATATGATTTATCATACAGCCCTAACACACACACACATGAGCAGACAACTAAATCTTTATAATTTAGCATGGCACCATTTGTCATGAAAGAATCCAAGCACATTAGCTTGCGTCTTTCCTTGAATAAAGGGCAAAAGTCACTGGATGTGCAGTGCCATGCAGAATTGACATTTTAGCATTGCATAATTTAATGGAATTCCCCCCCCTTGGATTTTGCTCCACTTAAACATGCGTTAACATCATTAAGAGTTTATGAGGGAATAAAGTCTTTATTTAGCTCTGATGTATCGGTTGCATTAAAATTCATGTTGTTGAAGAAAGATTGTGTTTTTTACATCCAAATCTTGGATTTTGGATTATTGTTATTTTAATATTTATCCAAAGCAACATTGAGATTATTGTTTTGTCTTTGGTATAGCAGTTTGTTTGTTTGTTTTATTGCTTTTTCACAGAGGTGGGACCAAGTCACAATTTTGCAAGTACAAGTAAGTCTTAAAGGCCCTGGACACCCAAATCCACAAAAACCTTCTAACTATGTAATTTAGGGTCTTATGTACATACATCTAAATACTATTAGACATTAGTTTCAATCCATGTCTGAAATATTGTCATTTCCGTTTTTAACTTTTTCCTGATTTTGGGTTTGAATTGGGCGGGATTATGCTCAAGATTTATTGTGTCATAAATTCTGCGAACCAATCAGAGCCGCTGGGCTTTTCCCTCTTCGCTCGCTGCTACTAGGGGAATCCTGGTTTAGTTTATTTTCCTCCGCTTACTGATATGCTTAAGTTCAGCGGGTTGTCTCGTCTGATCTGAGATCGTATTGGGGCTCCCCCAGGAGGAAGGCTCACTGTGTTTGCTTCGGGGAAATACCGACCCGACGGTGCCTAGCGAGGCTCCCGGGGGGACGGAGGGGGCTCCTGGCCGCACATTGAGATGCGCCCTGAGGCGGCTCGGCTCGGTTCGTCCGGATAGCAAAGCATTTTGTAACTCACCATTCAGTGACCAATTAAAATTAATTGTTTTGAGGCTTCTGCCTCATCCTCTGATGAATCAGACGGCTCAAACATATAGGGCTGGACTATACCGACTGCAGCATGCGCCATGTCATGGAAATGAGAGATCATTTGACATGAGGGAGAAGTCAATCAAAATGGCCCACATGTTCTTGGCAAGTCTCAACAGCAAAATGAGCAGCTTTTTTGATCTAGGTTTTCTAATAGTTATGAACTTTTGTTTCACTCCGATTTTTGTGGATGCACTCAACTATGATATCATATATGCATTTTTATTATTTCAAGCCAGGTGTCCAGGGGCTTTAACCTTCAAGTATCCAGTAAGTAATAATAGGCAATAGAGTCCCAAGACATAGAGCTAAAATCAAGTCAAGTCTCAAGTCAGTCATTTTGGGTTTCAAGTCTTCAAGTCTCATGTTTGTTTAATACCAGTTCCAGTGCATAACCTTTGTTTACATATACTACCAGTATTTCAAAGATGATTGTATTGCAAGAATTCAAGCACAGACACAATAAGTCTGCAACCTCCTTTTCAACTTAAACAGTGAACTTTTGACCTGAAATGTAACTTTATGGTGGCTCATTGCATCCATAAATGTTACCCCACATAAACAGTTCTCGCTGTCTCTGTCTGTAAGCATCTGTGTAAAGGCGCTACAAAAAGTTAGGTTGATTGACAGCTCGCTCATTCACAGGTCAGGTACGTCAAACGCATTTCTTCTCCCATCCTCAAAAAAGAGAACGAGTCTGACAGTCTGACTTGTTTCGAGTCATATACCTGCAAGTCATGTCAAGTGTCAAGTCTTAGATTATGAAGTCTAATTAAAGTCACAAGTCTTTTTATTTTTGTGAAGTCAAATCTAAAGTCCAAATCAATCGACTCGAGTCCCCATCTCTGCTTTTTCATGAGATATTGTGATTGGCCGCAGTGCTCTATGCTTCCTTTATTTGACACTTTCATCACGTTTGTTTTGTTACCTTCACTCCGACAATGTTGTGATCCCAGGGCAGCACTTACTCTCTGCTTCACCCTGTGGTTCTGTCAGAGACACAGCCTGCAAGTGACCTTGATTATTCTGCAAGGTCAAAACTCAACACATGGACCAGAACCTTCTGGCAATGTTGATCATCTTTTTTTTACTTTGTTGTTAATTCCGCTAATGCTCTCTGGTTGTAGTCTAATTTAGTTATATGTTGTTAAAATCTTCACAAAAAAAAGCTTAACCCTAACCCAACAGAATCATAATAATGTTTGCGGTTTCCTTATTGTAATCATGGATGTTGCTTTAAATATACTTTCACTTAGTCGAACCAAGGTTTCTTCCTGCATGTTTTGAATTAATTGGTTTAATATGCCGACGTCAAAATGATAAATTTAACGTGATTAACTGAATTCAGTGGCCATTTATTAAATCCTCTCCCGAATGTGCTAATCCGCATCTTTTGTATTACTCTACAGGTAAAAGCCATTTAAAAACCTGTTCGCACCTCACATATTTACGCATGGTGTTCTCAGTATATCTCAAGTGGGTATGGATGCACTCACTCACAGATTGATTAAATATCATCACAAGAGCTCACGCAACAGCTCTCCAGATACTCTCCAGAGTGTTTCCAAGTCCATTATTTTGGGTACACACTACAGGATAATTAGCCCGATTTTGTGCCCGATTTCCCCCTTCCGACTCTGGTCTGCAAAGCCCTGATTTTTTGATGGTTATAACGATTTTTTTTGCCAGATTATCCTGTGGTGTGGTGTATGTTAACATTGTATTTTACTTACCCAAATCCTTAAACAATGAAATTAAAACTTTCAACTTCAAAATATTGTCCAATTTGAGTGAGCATCATTTTTAGTCAAGGAAACCCCACAAATTAATGAATAGGATTCTATGGCTTTGGTGTTTGGTGTTTAATGTGACACCATCGCCCCAAAACCAAGGAGCTCATATTCCCTCTATACCTTACATAGAATCACAGCTCCATCTATACATGGAGACGTGGACTGGGTACAATTGCCGCAGTATTCTTTGCTCAAGCTAAAAATAGAGAGGGGCTTGCAAACCCATGCACTGCTCTTATACAGTTTAAAGAAATGATGGTCCGCCGTTGGGTTGGGCTGCCAGGTACTTATAGCTACCTGGATGCAGGGTGTTTATATTACTGGACTGGGAGATGTACTAGGTAGCGATAGCCGCCGGTGGTGGTGGTGGTGGTGGTAGATCCACTATTGATGTTTATGTGCAGAGAAGGTAACTCCCCTGAGTTACAGAGCTGCTCTTTCTCCAGTTTACTTCCGTGAACTTTCCATTGGCACGTGAACTGCTCCCGCGCCACATAGATGTTGGGTTTGCTTTTCTCCTCCATGTGTTGTTGTCCTATTACTTTTCTCATTGCATTGGAGACATCATCTCACACCTGTGGTTGCTGCTTGCTCCTTTGGTAACACATAATGATATTACACAGTGACTGTGCTGTGTGAAGCAGGTCTGCTTTATACTGTACACGTTTGGGAAAAGGCAAAATGTTGTTAGAGAGAGAGAGAGAGAGAGAGAGAAATATGAGGTGTGAATGTTATCTGGGTAAATTCAATCTGGGCGCAGTCTCCGTGAGAGAGAGAGAGAAAGAGAGAGAGAACGTGAAGAGGAATCTGAGTGATTCTTGAAGGGGATTTAGAGTGCCTCATATCAGGCTCACAGCAAGAGGACCCGTCATTGACATGCAGGATTTACATGCAAGCTCACATCATGACGGACACATTTCTCTGTTCGTATGACTGTGCTGTACTCCAGATTGTCAACATACTCCCACCCCCACACTCTCTTCACATCCATCTCTCTCTCTCTCTCTCTCTCTCTCCCCAACATTTGCAATTCATCTTTTCTTTGCAGCCCAATGTTTACAGAAAGTGCACCCATGGCTTAATAATAACGCTGCATGCGGCGGTAGGGATTACCAGCTGGGACGATAGCGTGGTGTAATACATGCTGTAGTGAGCCGTAAGGCGTGCAGAAATATAATGGGAGAAGGGAGAAGGTACAGTTATTGTAGAGAAAATTGCTTCAAAATGGAGCCCATTTATCATGGTTTCTGTCTAATGGCTGCGGAGTGTGTGATTGTGTGGAGTG
>OMKN01081743.1:11218-24338 GCA_900302345.1 Melanonus zugmayeri
AAAAACTGTTTTGATTGGTTTCCCTCCTGTTATTTCTGCAGTCAACACGATTGACGTTTAACAAGCAACCAAACGCCTCCATTAAGAATTGACATGCAGGCAGCTAGGGGCTAAACAGCTTAATAAACTAAGGTACACATCTCACACGTCTCTATATGTTCATGCACAATACAGGCAGTTGATTTGTACAAATACACTCAAAATGTTTTTTGTACAATGTTTGAAATTAAAACAATTTTCTCTCACGGGGGTTTCCAAACTATTGACTGAATTAATGTTAATTGAATGATTTGACTCTGAATAATACGCACTATCTCCACCATGATCATGTTTACGCTGAGAGACCTACTGTACGTGACCAAGAGCAAAATAGCAGTCAGCGACTGATGGAAAATGTCAAGCTTTTATTTCCCTATCATTACATTTGCTTGTATTTTAGCCTGAATAATCTGTTCCCTCTCTCTCGCACAAATGATCGGTTTGCTTCCGTTTGCTGCTTCGTTGCAATCTCCCCCATGGTTAGAAAGGCTAAAGCAACCTCCAAGTGTAAACCGGTGAATGGAACAAATAGAATAGACTGGCTTGTATAAGACAAAGGGTGGTTTAATACTGTGAGAGTGTGGGTGGCTGGTTTAAGCAGCCTCACCTGGCCGAGTCAGACTCGTTAGACTCGGGGGCTGGGTGAGGCTGCACACCTGTGGGCCAATCTGTAATCAGGCCCACAGGCTTAAACCAGCCACCCTTGCAGACACTCGAGGCTGAGCCCTGTCCGGACAGAGTGTACCATCCGCTCGTTCATTCAACCTTCATCTCTGCAATAAACCGGTTCCAACATCGCCCTGTGTCCTGTCGTCGGGGAGAGGCCCTGTAGCCACCATTTGGGGGTTCATTTGGTGGCGGTGACAAGGAGTACGTCACAGATACGTTGGGGAGCAGGGGTGGATGGGGACGGGCCGGCGGGAGGTGAATGAATAGATAGGCCTACATGTCATTTTTTGCCCTCTCTCTTTATTGACGACACTGAAAGGCAGCCGGTTTTTAAAGAGGTACTATGTAACTTTGCACACTAGAGGCCTCTCAGGGTTACAAATAAGACAAAAAACTAAATTGGTGTTCCACGTTACTAAATATGATTTTGACGTCACGTCCTCTCATTGTATTTTCCCGGCATTGGTCAGCACAGACCAAATTGAACTGGAGAGCGTGATTCCCTGGGTCGAGCGAGGAGTCATGGATGGATTGCTTTTATGCTAGACTTAAATGCTAGTAACTTTTACCTACATTTGAACAAAAGCAAAAATGTGCAGTGAAACATTATATAGTTGAACTTGCTGCATGCTGGTGGCATTAAAATATTGTTTTTCAAACAGAAACTGATAAAGCCAATCAACCATCATTCAAGATTCAAGATAGAACAGATTGGTGAGGCAGTCGGAAAATATTTCGACCATTTTGTTTCGATGGCCTCCTCCGCATAAGAGACAGGCAGCCGTTGTATATGTCCATACAATCTTTTCTTTGAGTGTATAATTGAAAACAGGGAGATAGAAAATTATTGGGTAGATGCCTTTTAATCACTGATTGAAGATATCAAAAACTATTAGAAAACAATTCAGTGTTTGTTTTAGACATCATATTTCTGAAATTGATGCATTGTGTTTTTCAACGGACCTCTTTAATCATGTCATGTTTTATTTACTTCAATAATTTGCTCATTACAATTTATCACCGTTCATCTTGCAGCACCTTCTCAAAATCATTAATTTCAATGTGTTTCTTGGTGTAATAGAACTTGCTTGAGTTTCCACATGTTTTGCCATCAGCACATTAATGTAACGATTTTTGCCAAACAACAAATGAGAAATTAATCTGTTATGATTAGCTATTAAAAGACAATAAGCTTGTTCGCGTGGAGATTAATTTACCAGGATAAATTAAGGAAACACCTAAAAAGAAAAAATAATGCCTTCTTTTGATTAACAAATTACTCAAACTTCACTTCCTTATTCCATTTGTACTTGTGTGTGTTTTCAACATCTGACAAAATATCATCCCGCCCAAATCTGTTCATTAAATACTGAGTGGTCAGCATTCCACCGTAGTTTTCCATTCCAATGGCATTTGAGTGCACATTTGAGTGCCATTGGGTCCACAGAGGGCCAAAAGTGGTCCGACCTGTTTCACACCCAGTGAAACCTGACACAAGCCCCAGCTTACTTCCGCCAGTGTTCATACATGTTTTTATCTGTTTCCACCAATAACACCTGAAGGAGACCACAGGGCTAAAGAACAACAAAACCGAGCAACAAAACCACGGTAAGGCTTTTAGAATGTCGTCATTATTACAATTATGATCATTTCTTCTTCTTTTTTCCCCCCCTGTCAACGGACTCTGCTCACGGAATGTTTTTGAAGGATTTTATGATAGAAAAGTGCACTCAAAATGCCAACCTAGACGTCATATGGCAACTGTCTAACTTGCTGTCATTGCTAATGAAGACCTGTGTGTGTGTGTCTAGATAGCAAAGATAAGTTGCTATTTAACCATCAGTAATATGATTGTATGTGTGATAATAACAATCCTAACTGACAGTTAGAACAAGGACCCTAAGCAGAGGAAAAAACAACATTAATTTGTCACGGTGAATTTTGTTCATCTGCTAAATAAATGTGACTCCACTAATTAGGTTACCTATCATACTTCTTCTTATTATTATTATTATTATTCCAAACTTCTCTACTCAACTCCTCCTTCATACTTTATGCTAGAACAATAATGCAAACTTTATAGCAACCCTCCAAAACACCCAAGAAGCAACATATAACACCCTAGCAGCCACCATAAGACTACAGTGCTACTTCATGTCACTCTACTGTACATTTACTATATATATATATATATATATATATATATATATATATATACACACACACCAGGTACTAAAAACGTTATTTTCAGCAAGCTGCACACCACAATGTCTCCTGAAATTGTACTTTCTCTAGTTCTGTTAATGATAGAGGAACTGATCAGATTGGATTGTGTCAGCTGAGTTGAATAGGCTTAAGTGTGCTGGAGGCGGGGCCAAGCCCGTTTTCCTTTAAAGAGCAACTGCTTGTGTAGATACTTAGTTTACATCTGGTCTAGAAAGGAACCGTCAACGTGTCTTCTAGTGTGGTGAGTTTAAGGATTTTCAGTAGATGCCGTGTTTGTAAAGGGAATTCAGTAGTATTGTTTGTTTGTGCATATTTGCTCAGAGGTGGTGTAAATGTAATGTAAATGTAATGTAAATGTAAGGTGGTTTTTGCTGTTGTTGTTTTGAGTTGAGTCACCTGACAAGCTGATTTCGGGTACTCAGCTGAGTTGAATAGGCTTAAGTGTGCTGGAGGCGGGGCCTAGCCCTTCTGAGCGGCCATCTTGCACTTAAAACATAGCTAGCTTGATGGCCTTTCCTTGCGTTCCAAAAACAACAATGTGGTGCAAACCTTCACAACAAACCTAATAAATATAGACAGGCCTGTGCCAGCGTGACACTGGACACCACTTCTCCGTCTCCTCACACACCGCTTTGTTCCATGTGGGTATGATACTGTGATTTACTAGCATATATGTAGGTCAGCACACAATGATACTGAACCAAACTAACCCCTTATGACCTTTCTCTTTAAATATCCCAGACATCGGAGACGTCACAGTCCGCTGAAGCTAGCATTTTTCAAGCTAGCGGTGGAAGAAATACATCAACAATAATGGGAAAAGGTGAAGGCAATGAGGAGGATGACAAATACACAGACACGAGGCAAACTCAACCCCCGAGTTACGAGGAGACAATCAGGGCAGAGCCCAAGGCGGAGCCCAACGGCAGTAGCTGCCCCAAGTGCTGCTTGCGGACCAGGGACTGCCTGATGAGTGGCGAGTGCGGCCGGGCCCTCCAGATCTCCAGTGTGGTGGCCATGTGCGGCATGTGTATCAGACTGTGGATATGTAAGTCGTCACCTCGCATGTTTTGTTGTCTTTTCTGAATCAATGGACTTTTAAGGATTCATGTCACACCCACACGTTAACATTTGTGTAGTTGTTTTGTTTTAATCCAACTAGAACCTTGCCTGCTGCTATCTATTTTATGGATAAATGAAATCCTTTCCAGTTCAAGAGCTTGACTTCTGGATTGTTTCTCTATCTTTACTAATTTCTAACTAATTACGTGTCCTTCGTTTTATCATTATTATTTTTCTTCTTCTTTCAGAATCTGATCTTGGATGTGATGGCGCGGTTGTTTTGAGGAAGCAGTGACTACCGGATGTTTTACTCGGTTGGATCCACAAGATAACCCACATATGTAACTTTCTTAGCTTCCCTGTAATAATTAAGATGTAATGTATGTAAGGTTGATAGTGTAGTGTAAGTGCTGTATGTAAAAATGACAAATGAACTGTACAAAGTTGAATAAAGCACATGATATTTAAGGTAGTGATGGCATCGGTTCTTCTGTTTACATTTTTATTCTTGTATTTCTGCAGCTTACATTTAACATTTTTTACCTTTTTTAGACAAGTGCTCATCTCACCCGTCATCTGTGTTTGTGTGTGTGTGTGGGGGGGGGGAATGGCAAGACAGTAAACATCTTTCAGTTTGTTGTTGATTCGGCAATCCTTACCGTATAGACCCCCTCTGCTTTAGCTCAATCTATGCTCCTCACCATTGGCTGGAAGGAAGGAATTTCATTCTAAAGAAGAATTAGTTACAGATAAGCAGACAGAGATGTGCATCGTAAACAGGTGAGGAAGAAATCTATTCTCTCAGCGAAATAAAGTGGGCGGATATCAAATGTTTTCTTCACGCTTGCGACAGCTTGTATCCATCTGGCTTGATGTTTACGTCTTCTCTCTTTGGCTGCAGTGCGGCTGCTCCTTTAGGTCCTCAGATCTCCTCCCACCTTCAACGACAAGCTGCTTAGGATAATGGGAGAAGCCCAAATTGGCCACTCATGGACACTATTGGCAAACGCACGTGTTTTTTCTGTTTTTCTTTTACAAACAAACTTTTGTTTGTTTTAATTTGACAGGCCTACTGTATATTCCCTCTCTTTTAGCTGAATCTATGCCTCTTTCATTAGGTCAAAGGAAGAATTGGATTCGGGTGTGTAGTTGTAGGCATTGTGTCTGACCCATTCAAGATGACTTAAAGGGGAACTTTGCCGCTTTTCAACCAGCTTTGTATCATTTCAATGTGGGTAATTTAATGCAAATAAACAATGTTTACCTTTCCTCCATGTTGACTGCACCCAGATCTCCCCGCTACTTTTGGGGATTTGGGGTAAGATTTTGCATCAGCGCTGAGCTTCACCCCAGAGACATGGAGAGCATCGACAACAACTGCTGGCGTTTTTCACACTACATCCCTAATGCGGATAGATAGAGATAAGGTTGAAAAGCGGCCCTTTTAAGTATTTTGGTTTCAAATATCAACACTTCTAACTTCCTAACACCAGCAATAAGCGATGATGTTGTAAGCAACTGCATAAATCAAGAGACTGATAATTGCACTCGTGATTTGATTCCCTCTTTCTCTCTCTCTCTCTCTCCCTCCGTCTCCGTCCTTCTGTGGCCTTTTTTTTTTTGTCGGTGACAATGTGTGTCTGGCATGGCGGTACGGGGCTGACATTTCAAGCAGACAGATTAGGCCCCTCTCCAATTAATTTTGCTTTCTTTCCCCTGTTTAAATACACAATCAACCAAAGGCAAATGTCAGGGAAACAAATGAGGGACCGCGGTGCGACTGACAATTACCGCACAAGCACTACTACAATATGGTAGAGGCAGGGGCCCGGCGAGAGCCAAATTGGAGGGGAGGTGGGTGTGTTGTGTGTGTGTATGTCTGTGCGTGAGGTGGTGGGGTGGTTTGTCAGCAGTGTCCTGTTGTGATTTTACCAGGGCCCACATGGATACACTACAGGTGGCAGTGACAAACAACCGGATGGTACCGGATGTTTCTGAAGGCGAACCGTTGCGGAATACAACTATATACCACCGCCTTAGTTCGAAAAGGTTACAAACATGGCCGCCTCAAGTGCCTGGCACTTGAAGTAGCACTGTAGTTTTATGGTGGCTGCTAGGGTGTTATATGTTGCTTCTTGGGTGGTTTGGAGGGTTGCTGTATGTAATGTATACAAGGATGGTGTTGATTAGATTTTCCATTCCCACGCATGCACATACAATAATAACACTCAACACTTGAGACCTTCTTATAGTTTTTAATTAATACATACATTCATCAGTTAATATGATTCAGTGGCCTATCGCCAAAGTCGCCAATGTGCTCGTTATAAAATAAAAGGTTTGTCATCGACTGAAGGTCGAGATAAACTTACTTAGATGTACGTTCTGATTCCCACTTCTCGACTCCTTCCTCAAGGTTGTGCCCTTTTTCCCGCTTTACAGAAGCAGCTGTCTGCTATAAGATATATAATATATAATCTTTATTTATAGAGCACTTTTCAAAATCCACGTTACAAAGGCAGCAAAATAAAGCAGACAAGTCATAAAATCAACAGGTTTTAAAAGAAACAGATAAGAACAATTTGGTGTATAAAAACCAATACAGTGTAGGAAAAGATAAGAATAGGAAAAAAAATCTCTTTTTTTAAAGGAAATAAAAGACAAGTTAGGAAGGAAATTAAAACTCAAGGGACTTAAAGGAGATCACCAACTCGGCCGACCTGATTTCCTCGGGCAAATCGTTCCAGAGCCTCGGGGCCCTGACTGCAAACGCTCTGTCATCAAAAAGTTGGAAGGGTAAACGCACAAGCATATGGCGTCGGTTCATTTGAAAATCAATGTGCCAGCTCGGCTTGCCTGAATACCAATGTCCAATTGGCAGAAGAAGAAAAAAAATATTGAAGAAGGGCTTCGTGGGCCAGAGCAACGGAGGGGTGAGGGGAAGGGTAAAGGGGTCGGAAGGTGGATATTATAAAAGGATGGATGTGTTAATTATAACCGGTAGCCATTGGATGGTCTCTGGTGCACCTGAGGTGCAATGTGGAGAGATTTGGGGTGCAATGTGGAGAGATCTGTTTGAGAAGAACTCAAATCCCTATTAGGGGCTTTTTTGGATAAGCCCACCCTCAGGTCAATGCAGCTTTTTAAGCTGCATCTGTTTGTAAATGTGTGCCCTCGCAGAACACACTCTCCCCTGAAAACCCAAGTCTCTCTCTTTCTCTCTCTCATACACTCACTCACTCACTCATTCACACCTGGTGCACTCTGAAATGGTAGGAGGAAGAGGTGTGTTGGATGGCTGAATCGCAAAACACACTGTCATTCTTGTGTTTTGGTTGGCCACTTCCAATTTGCACTGGGACAACAGGGTGAGAATCCACAAACACCTAGTTCAGGTACACCATGACCTGTCTGCTCCCTGGGGCTTTCTATTTGAATTAAAAAAGAAAAGCACCTCACCTTGACCCAAATGCTTCTTCTTCTGTTTTACCTTCCCAATGTGTGCGGTCTCAGTGATTGACTTATCATGGCGACTTGCGATGTGTTGCATGAAACTAATAGTTTGTTAGACAGATGAAATCAAATGACAAAGGGTTAGGATCCTAGGAATCACGGTCCACCATAACTCCAGGCTGTGAATGGCCCTGCTAAGACCCCTGTATGATTCCATATCATAATAAATCAAAGGACGTTTCACAGAATTGATGATGCGAATGGCCTTGAACCTGGCCTGTAGCGTCAATTTTACTCTCTTTCTCTCCCTTTATCTCATGCCAGGCTCCCTCTTCCCGACACATAGGCTAGTTAAATTAAAACCCAATTGTAACAATGGGCACCAAACAAAACATCCGAGTCCTAGCCCTAGGAGATAACAACCTCCCAGTGCTTACAAGTCCATGTGGAGGTCTTGGCGTGTTGGAGGTAAAACTCCAAATGTAATGTGGTTAATTTACCTTTGATTCATTTTCATGGTTAATGTCATACACTGTAAATAAGCTGGAAATGCCATTATTGCATCACATGCCTTATCTTTGCGTATTTCAGATACAAACAGAAAAGAAGAGGGAGGGGGAGAAAAGGACATAGAATAGGACATAGAGAAATGAGAGAGGGATTTGTGTCTCCAGCGGCTTTTTATTCGGCAAGTGCCGTTCGTATGACGCATTCATCTCCATGGAAACGCCTTGAAGAAGATACATAGTCTATTTTGAACATGACTCCAGCCAATGACACACAGTCAGAGGTCCGTGGAAGGTACAAATAGTCTTATCTGGTTATTAAAGGAGCACTTTAGAGGAAAAAAACGGTATGATACATTGATCTGGGAAACCATAAGAAAACATTATTAAACACTATGGACACTTTCAGAAAGTATTTGCCTTGAATTTGGTGCATCCAAATGAAACGTACAATCTCAAATGTCAAATGTGTAGATAAGAGCTACGTTGGAGAATACAAAAACACAAGGGGGTGGAAGAAATAAATAAAACCGCAAAAGCCATAAAGGCCTATATTTTGTGTCTGTGTGTACGTTAACAAACTAAGAAACACCCAGTTATTATGCGTTCTTCATTTTTGTGGACAGCCCAAGAAAACATCCTTTTTAGCCGATGCCCTCTGAGGACGAAAATGGTTGTTGTTGTTGTTTTTTTTGTTTCCTGCTCGAAAACAAGCAAAGCCAAAGTAATCCTCTGCTTCCTTGCGGTGTAGTCCACCTGACTCGGGGGTCAGCGGCAGCAGACAGCAGAATTACAGACAATGTATCATTAGTGGCACTACGGCTCTCCAGGGGATTATCAAGGGCATTTTCATCGCCTTGTGTTGCAGCCAGGACCGACTTAAAAATCTGAGCTCTGTTCCTGCCCCGGAAGATTGGGGTGATTGTGGTGTGCAGATGGGTGTGGTGGTGGGTTGCAATGGGCTGGCAGGTGTGGAACCTCGCCTCGGTAAGCCACTGATACTGGCAGTTTTTTTATAAAAGAAAAAGTCCATGAACAAAACAAATATAGTCCCAAAAAACATGGTTTTTACCTGGGGCTGATTCCAGACAAGACAAGACAAGCGTTTCAATTAACCTTGCTGCATGAGCCCATCCACAATCCCCGGATGATTTCATAGAAACTAACTGTAGACTTTAGTAAGTACGGAAGCCGGAAAGGCAACATTAAAAAAATGAAAAGTTCTAATTTTTCTAAGTATGATGAAATCAAATCAAAGTCATAACGACTTTTCACAAAGTTATTAATTATGGTGAAACAGCACAATGTGGCTGAAGTGGGTCTCCTTTAGGGTCATTAGGGTTTTGTGAGATTCAAGAGAACATACAGAAGCCCCCTGAGACAGTACAATATTTGTTTGTTGTGCAATGTTGGGATATAGGCCTGATAATAATGCCAACAATGGCATTATTATTATTATTATTATTATAATATATAATTATATGAAAGAATGAATAATAACGAATCACGCAGTTGAGAACTCTAATCTGCGCGTATATGCAATGTGTGTCTGACACAAGAACACACACAATTAGTTTGTTCATTTTATAAGCTATATTGTAAAATTTGAGACATATTCGTTTGAGGGACAAGTCAACACTGTTATAATTATATGAATGAACGAATAATAACCTAACGAATCAAGCAGTTGAGAACTACTGTGTGGCGATGTGTGTCCGACACAACAACACACACACTTATTGTATTTAGTTTTATATTATAGCCCATCGTAAAATGTGATTGATTCGTTTAAGAGACATTTCATATCTTTGGTTTGTTTCAGACAGAGTAAACACACACACATCCGTGATGATGAATTCTGTTTGACGTTCAATATGCCCCATTTTTTGCTTCCTAATCTCAATAGCTCATGGAGAGCCGATATTTCAGATTAGTCTTGTTTTAAAGAGTACACATTGGACAATGTTTCACACATATTTCCCAGAGTGTCACACGATGTCCTTGATATTAGGAAAAAACACGTTGAATATCAATAGCCCTATCAGTGATCTAATAGTGTGAAATATTGTCCAATGTTCAGTCTTTAGAACAAGACTAATCTGAAAGAAATCTGCCCTTTTTCAATGAGCTATTTTGTTTTGCAAGCAAATATAGTCAAACTAAAATCATTGCAGTGTGCTTCTATAGAAATAAAGTCCATGGAAATAAAGCCCCCGCATACAGTCTATGAGCCTCACTGACAACCATGCCATAGGCTGTTTGACTATATGGGATACGGGTTGATCCAGACCATATGATTTCTATGATCCAGAGGTTTTCACCGTACTGTCTCATGTTCTCTTGAATCTCACAGAACCCTAATGACCCTAAAGGAGACCCACTTCTGCCACGTAAGGAGTTGTGCTGTTTCACCATAAGGAATTGATTAAAAAAAAAATTATTTGTGAAAAGTGATTATAACAACCTTGTGAAAAGTCGTTCAAACTACTTTGTGAAAAAGTTGTTATAACTGCTTTTTTTGTAATCAATTCATCATGTAGGCCTACTTAGCCTACTTTTTTTTTCTTCATTTATTTATTTTATGTTGCCTTTCAGGGCTTCTGTAAGTAAGTACTCCTGAAGTAAAAAAAATAAAGGAAGGCTCAGAATCGTATTTATTTTCTATTCTGGTGTTGGGCTGTCACCGACGGGTTGTGTTTGTTTGCAGGCAGGTCTCTCCTGATAGGGGGTCAAGGCAGGAAATAACTGACAACGTGTTGTCGTAATGCTGTTACTCTGTGATGCCAAACATGACAGGTCGTAGTTCCTTTCTTTTTTCCTTTTTTTTACAAAAACATTCCTCGGTTATACTTTGAGAAAAGCAATACAATAATATAAAATATTAGATTTAAAAGTTTAGATAGATTCAAATGTGTTTCACAGATGTTTAGAGATACATATTGCATAGTTTTGCACAGCAACATTAAAATAATGATTTACACATTTTGAAGTTATAGAGATAATAATGGGTATTTTATGTTTTAATTGATCACTAATTGGTGATCACTAATTGGTGATTCCAATGGTAAAATAATACATAAAAATAACCCTATTGCCTAACTCTAGCCATAACCTTAACTGCTTACATGTTCACACTAACATTAGTGTTGTCATGTTTATATTTTTCATAATTATTCTTCATTTTCTTTCAATTATATATATTTATGAGAAAGGATGAACATTGAAGTGAATAAAAGAGCGAGGGAGATTACTTTTGATTAAGTATGTCCAAGAGTGAGAGAACGAGAGCAGACGAGATAATTAATTTTCATATGCAGAGAGAAAATGTATTTAAAAATGGTGTGGACATGGCAGTGAATGTAGCTAGAGAACCATAATTTGTAATTGTAACTTATTACCATTATTGGAAATTACCCCCATGTTTAACCAAGTCACTGTACGGAGTGGGTGGTTTTATTTGCTGTCGCCATACCCTTAGCACCAATTACTTACATGCAAATGTGTGAAAAGAACGAGGTGTGAATGCTAAATAACTTTTTCTACACTCCCTCCAATGCATATCTGCATTTAATTGGGAGAAGAACGCAATTAATTACATCTCATGTCATGTGTCTTAAGGTCTTAAGGTCTGAAATACATCCTATGTTATACAATTATTCATGAACATTGTTCATTATGTCACATTTTATAGTCAAATACAGTTTCCAACTGTATTGCTGGAGTATGCGTGACAATATATGACCGTAGCAACAAAGAGTTGTGGGTTTCTGTTAAGCTGAGTGGTTTCTTCATATAGTGAGAAGAACAGAATAGAAGACAGGGTGCTTCATAATGAACACAGATGTACACATGCATTCTAAAGCGGGCAGCATACTTCAAAAGAAGTTGATTTTATTTTGTCTGGCCAAGACTGAAGAAGTCCTTTGCAGGCAAACTTGTTTTATACTCAATGCGGATTTGGTTTGGTAACTGGATTATCCATTAGTTAAGACCAGTGGGGTCTCCATGGGGACAAGGAAATCAGATCAAAATCACGCCCACCTTGCTTTTCTGACTAATCACACACAATGTTGGCATTGTTGTCATCCGCAGAGATTTCGGCAGGTTACAAATTCTCGAGTTTGGCGAGGTAGGCTATGCTTTTGTTTCTTTTCTCCACAATCACGTCCTTTTGTTCTTACGACCTTGCCGAACTTTGTTTCCGCATGAAGCATGCTGACTGATTTTTACTGTGGCACCAAAGGGTCAAAGTAACAAACCACAAAAAATAAAATGCTACGATAACAGCAGATGGATGGTTGCTCTTGTGGCTCGTTCGCTCATCAGGGCTCACAATGTGTCCACTCTGTATTTCAATCAGCGGCTGCTGGGAGAAACTTGCTCCAAGCTAAATCCAATGCTAGTAGTGGGGGAGAACAACAACAACAACAACAACAACAACTACTACAGGATGCATCAAACGTGTACTCTGTTCCATAAATATGTGAAAAATCAAAAAGCAATTTAAATTGCATCACCATGGTGGTTGCACAAATGGTGTAGCCCTGGGAAGATTATTATTTTGTTGATATAGAGGCTGGTTGTTCCAGTTGGAAATTGTCAAGTCAGAGTGAATCCCATCAGAAGACAATGTGTGTGTGTGTGGGGTGCACTTTTTGTGTATGTATATACAGTATGTATGTATGTGTGTGTATGTACAGTATGTATGTACAGTATGTGTGTATGTATGTACAGTATGTATGTATGTGTGTATGTATGTACAGTATGTATGTGTGTATGTATGTACAGTATGTATGTATGTACAGTGTGTATCATGTATGTATGTACAGTATGTATCATGTATGTATGTATCAGGGGTTGACATTAAGGTAATTTTCAAAGTCACTGGCCCCACCATTGTAACACTGGCCCAGGAATATAACAAACAAAAGTACCCGAGGAACCCTAATGAAAGAAATGAATCAATCTGCAACGCATTATTAATTAGATTCATATAATAAGCTGCATGAAGCCTGGGTCGATTCCTTGGTTCCGGTGGACACCAGGCAACATGGGGGTCGACTCATTTTCAGCTGCCTTCTGCCTCCTCACACACAACTTGTGTGGGCGTGAGGGTCAAACCCTGTGCAGCAGTCTACAACTTGTCCCTTGAACAGTATATAATA
>OMKN01081751.1:0-15130 GCA_900302345.1 Melanonus zugmayeri
TCTGTTTGCAGTGGCAGTCCATGAGTTTGGCCATGCCATCGGGCTGGTCCACACCTCTGCCCTGGAGTCCATAATGAGGCCGTACTACCAGGGGCCCGTGGGAGATCCTCTGAAGTATGACCTGCCCTACGAAGACAAGGTCCGCGTCTGGCAGCTTTATGGTAGGCACACAGCACCCATGCACCCATGCCACACCATGCTGGTTAGATTGTGTGTGTGTGTGTGTGTGTGTGTGTGTGTGTGAGTGAGTGAGAGTATGGGGGCCGTCCCAAAACTCTGACCACGACAACCACGAGCGTGACATGATGTCTCCTCCTACTTAATGTGACACCTGTGCATGTCTTGCATACAGAAATCCACACGCATGTTACACATACATACTTTCAGAGCGTGTGGCAATGCCGTGCATCACTTCACAGCCACATGTAATGTAAATGCGTGTGACTGGGTTGTGGAGTGTGTGTGGTTGGTGGCTGGTTTAAGCAGCCACACCTGCTTCAGCCCGAGTCTGGCTGATTAGACTCTGGGGCTGGGTGAGGCTGCACACCTGTGGTGCATTGGCCAATCAAGGCACGTAGGCTATACCAGCCATCACCACACAAACACAAACATGTCAGCACTGTACCACCTTCTCTGCCTGCAAACCATTTTCCAACTCTGCAATAAACCGGTTTACTCAACAACTACCTGTGTCCGGGTATTGGAGGATCCCAGAAAAGCCACTCAGGTGGCGTGTAGCAGGAACATCTGCTACACCCAACGTGGGGCCTCTCCGACCCAGAAAGGGACACAGAGGGTCTGCCCGGGGACGCACTGGACCCACCAGCCGTGGCGATGGGCAGCCACCTCCTAGCACCAGCCCTTTCCCCGACGGCAGCAACAGTTGCTGGTGGTGTCCTGGTGTTGGAGGAGCCCAGAAAAGCCACTCAGGTGGCGTGTAGCAGGAGCATCTGCTACATGGATTTTCTAAGATGGAAGGGTTTTCTGTTGTTTAATAGTTGTTATTATTATTTTATAATGCATAGCATGAAAAGTCGACCGACTATAGAGTTAACCAATTGCAGAATGATTTGTCTATGGACATTGCACAGCAGCAAGCAGGCTATGCAGGCTGATGTAAGTCTATCTTGCAAGGTCTTTTCAGTTCCTATCGCAAGAGAGACTGGCCTTTTGCCTTAAGCAGTTGATTTGAAGCCATGCCTTGACGGACAACACCTTCAGCCAATCAGATTAATGTAATGTCACCAACAGAGCAAGCTGATACAGCTCTTTCCGAATCCAGTAGAACAGCGAACACACAACTTGCGTCTTTTCCTCTGATAAAAATCAAACAGTGCACAATTACATTTGTGTTTTATTGCTGTTTCGGCTAAAACTGATGCTAAGGTTGCATTGGTAAGACCGCCTTCAGGAGCCCACACTGAAATGTGGAAATACACTCTGTACTGTAGTGGTCCCAAACCATGGCACCCCTTTACAGCGATTTATTTTCTAATGCACCCCAAACACAGAAACAAAAATAAATGCTTGCAAGACACCCGTTTAAATGTAGTATGAACCGTGCATGCGTCCACTGTCCGCATCCTCTAATCAAGGCTCTCAGATAACAGTTTTGTTGTCTCATTAGATAAATAGCTGCAGAATTGTGCATAGACTATCTGATATTTTTAATTAGGCTATATTAATTTTATCTTAAATGTCAGATTATGACTGTATTTTTTGTACACAATATGATATTTGTGTAGCATGTAGTTTAATCAGATGTATGATGAATAGATCAGTCTACCAGCCTACCCAGTGGACTGTACCAACTGGTAGGCTTATCTATCCATCATACATCTTGGTGGACACTCCCACTTGTGTCACTAGAGGGTAGATTTTGACATGGTTTGTAACGACTTGTAATGGCTAATCAACAACCTGGTATGGGATAATGATGATGGCAATTGAATGTAATAATACATTTTTGTATGTAATCACATCAGTTATAGGCTTACGGAATCATATCCCGTGGACATTTTTTATGGTTGATCACATTGGTTTTCTTGCATAGTGCTATGGCTGGGACCAGGCAGACATTGCTATGTGGTCACTATACAATGCAAGCAAAAATGCTCTCAATTGTCATGTAGATTGTAATGGGAATGTATTTTGTTTCATCTCATTTCAGAGATGGATGAGGTGTCTCTAGCTTCTTAAAATCAAAGAAATCTCTATCTCTACACTCAGAGTTCTAAATGTGTTTGATTAAATTATTCTTAAGTTTCTGTCTCCTCTATAGCCTGTCCTCTATATTATGTTTGATCCAGAATCAGTAGGCTAAGACTATGATAAGACTATGTGCATGAGCAAACTCATCGTATGCGCAATTTTCCATGAGCATGCTAACATGCTAATGCAAGCAAGGCTAATATGCAAGCACACCAAAACTTTGGTGTGCTTGTTCCAAAGTTCCAAAACTTTGAAGGTACAGAAAACTCCATCCAGACGGACCTTATGGGTTCTTGAGGCAAAAATATTCAGCATGTCAAATAAGGCCCATATACCAAGTTTAATATGTTTTGTTAAACAGGGCAGGGGGGGCTGATCGTTTAACTTTGACTGTGAGTTATAGCACCTCCTGTGGTCAAAGTGGTAACTTTTTGGAGACCTGCTTAATCGGGGGTTCTATATGTGTTCCAAATTTGAGAACTGAATTGTTCAGCTTTGGGGTGGATGAATTTAGCATTTTTACCCCATTGTTAAAATAGCAACCATGGGACATGTGACAGCAAACAGCAAAATCCACCGCCAAAACAGACTTTTGAAAAATTATGTGTGGACCCCTTTAATGGCCTGCATAGCATTCGTGAGAGCTTGCGGTCAAAATAGGCCAACTTCAAATGAATGTATCTGCTTCTTTATATATACACACAGTACATACATTACATACAGAATTCCCCTTTGGTATGATTATACTATTGTGTCCTCTCTTTATAGCCGTCTCAAGCTGCCGAGCCTACGTCATTGTGACGAACAACACGAAACCCGTCACGTTGTCTAAGGGGGGTATCCTCGACTTGCCCATCAAGTTTCAAGTATCTGGGCCACTCTGGAGCGGATTTGTGATTGATTGAATAATGTCGGCTCATTTGCATATTCTTCCCAAACTATCAAGGTACAGAAAAATCTATCCAGATGGACCTTATGGGTCCTTGAGGCAAAAAGATTCAGCATGTCAAATAAGGCCCAGAAACCAAGTTTCAGAAATGTTCGGCAAACGGGGCGGGTGGAGTGGCCGTTTAGGTTTGACCACGAATTATAGCGCCCCCTGCGGTCGAGTTTTGGGTCTAACGGTCCCCTGTGTGTGTTTGTGTGTGTGTGTGTTTGTTTGTTTGTGTTCTTCCCCTACTGCTCCTCTGACACAGTGGTTGGGTTTCTCTTAAGTTCTTTATTTCCAGACACCATGATGTTTATCTCCACACACACACACACACACACAGACAAACAGCTGAGAACAGAACACATTGCGAGAGGTCTGCCTGAGTTGTACCTGATGTCTGTATTTCCTCACACTCCGACACACAACAGCAGACTGGTGATACACAATACACATTACATAATACATTAAACATGATAAGCATACGTGTCAGAGCAACATCCTGACTAAAGCCCAAAGCAGAGCACAAATTTTGGGATCATATTTCTAGCGCAACCCCAAAAAATAGAATGTTTTAGCGGAGCAAAGCACGCAGAGCCCGAATGTAGCGGGGCTATGTCTTTCCGCTCGCTTTGTATTGGACTCAAGTCTATTTTGGACGTGAAAATTAAAATACATTATTTTGCGGCCGTGTGGTTTTATGAACTGATAAACAAGGTGGGGGAGGAGAGGTGGATGACAACACTGTCATTGATTGTCTCTTTTAAATGTTATTGGATGTTGGGGTGATGACAGTAGCCTGCTGACATGTGATTGACGACTTCTCCTCCTGGTTGCTTCCAGGAGTCCGGGACTCTGTTTCTCACACCAAGCAACCAGGAAACCCCTCCCACACAGAGGAACCCCCCGTCCTGCTAGACTTCCCTGACAACAGATCCACCGTCCTGTGAGTAATACACACACACGCATGCACATGCACACACACACACGCATGCGTGCGCACACACACACACACAGTACAGTAAAACATTAAAACATGCATGCACTGTTCTGTCAGTAGAACATAAAATACGCACACACACACACGCACGCATAAACATACACATACACACACACTGCACTGTGAGTTAAAACATCAAATGTGGGGTCAGTAATAATCAGTCAATAAAACTGATTGAGTGTTGTGACAATACAACACCTGAAGTAGTAATTCAGCCTGTCTGCTTCATGTCCAGATGTCTCCTTCCAGATACACATGGTGTTGAGGAATGTAGTGCCCTTTGGGGGGCTAGGGTTTGGGGGTGTCATACACTATTTGGCTTGTGAAGCCCTTTGAGACTGTAACTGTGATTAAGGGCTATACAAATAAAATTGACTTGACTTGACTTGACTAGTGAGCTCTTTCTTTTAAATTGGAGCTGGTCTAGCACATCTCTCTCTCTCTTTCTCCCCCCTCTATCTCTGACCCCTCCTCTCTCTCCCTCTCTTTATCTCCTTCTCTCTCCCTCTCTCTCTCTCGCTCTGTTTATTGAACTGTTGGAGCCAGTGTCTGAACCTTCAACTATTGTGAAAAACTAAATGTGTAAGAGGTGGTGGACGAGGAGGAAGAGTATGTGTAAGAGGTGGTGGACGAAGACAAGGAAGAGCAAGACCAAGAACAGTAATAGACTATGTTCTCTTTCATGGAATGACAATGAGGGAAGCAGGACAAAGACCACAACCCAATTTGAGCAGATTCTCTGTGGCCACCATGAGCAGGACATTCAGAGAAGAGAACATGTAATTGTTTCTTTTTATTTTAGTAATTGAAAGTTTACTGTATACATTTAATTCAGTACATCACTTTGTCAATAGGAGACTAGGGAAAAAACAAAACCTTTCTTACAATACAACATTTTACATATAGAAATAATGTCCGGACCCAGCACAAAGACGTGATGCTGAGGCAGAATCAATCTCTCATGAACTTTGATTTCACAACATTTTTGAGTGTACTGTAATGTGGTTTTCATTTAGAGTTTTCTTTGTTCTTTGGGCTTACTGTATTTTTATGCAAGTGATGATAGACATTCAATACTGTATTACTTGCAGTACTTACAGTATACAATATATTCACTGTACTAAGGTGATTACTATACTTTTTTTGTTATTGCAAAATGCAAAAAAATAAATAAATCTGTAACTACATGCCCTGGACGCTGTATTCTCAATGTTCTGATGTAGTGTCTAATGAATGCTCTGTAGTGTTTATATATTGACCGGCTGTGTGTATGATCTGAAAGCATTGTTTGATTTTGAGCACAGAACTTTGAGTTTTTTCTTTTGTGTTTAAAGTTTTGAGAAAATGGGTGATGGTTTCAAGAAATGTGTCTTAGCAATTGTGAAAAACTGTAAACACACTCAGGATGGCACTTCCTATAAGAAAAGACTTGACCTGCAACTCCTCCTCTCCGACTGGAGATATCCCAGCCTACTCCTAATCCTCCTAAATGTATAACAACATTTTTTCCTTCATTTCCATAACTTATCCCATGGCACTTCACTCATCTCTCCATATTGTTATCTGACTGAGCCCTTGATCCTTGTGTTTCATGCGAAACATTGGTCAGAAGTATTAAATAGAATGTGCTGCTGCATTTATACACAAGTATTTAGACAAGTATTTCCACGCTAGTAAACAGGGACACCTCCGCACACTATTCTCTTACTTACATGTGTCATTTCTTTACTTCTTATTTGTGTGTGTGTGTGTGTGTGTGTGTATGTGTGTATGTGCGCGTGGTGGACAGTAGCTTAGTGTTAATGAGGGCTCTGAACAGAGGTCTTTGTTATTGACTCCCACTCACAGTAGTGGCGGTCCTGTGGTTTATTCATGTTGTTGTTATTGTCAGTCAGGCCATGTTTGATTTAAATGACTTGAATCAGGAGAGAGAGAGAAGTGCTCCGTCATCGTTTCTTATGATGTTTGGCTCTCTCCCCTCTATATGGTGTCTCTCTCCCCTCTCTCGTATGTCTCTCAGGTTGGCACGAGATGCCCCAGACAGATGTACCAGCCACTTTGATGCCGTGGCCCAGATCAGAGGAGAAGCCTTCTTTTTCAAAGGTACACAAACCCACAGGGAGAACAAGAGAGAGACAGAGAGAGAAAGACAGAGGGATTAAGACGGTCAGAGGCCAAGTGAGAGTGGGTGGGAATACAAGCTAGCTAAAAGGGAATTGGCATTTCTGGGGGGGTCGGTGTAGTTTTCTTTGTTGTTTTCTTATGACTTGTTTCCGTTGTCACCCAACTGTGCGAGGGATAAAACGCACAAGGGTGCGACTACCGGTGCTTTGATGGTACACGCACGCGAGGGCGAAGCCTGCGAAGGCCACAGAACAGCGTGCCAGAGTCTATGGATTGCAATTGGAAGATTGATCAATGAGAGCAGAACGTTACACATACCATGTTTAAAACATCAAATCATATAGCATTACGATTATTAGGCCTATCAAGTTTAGTCTACAATGCCCCGGGTCCCGTATGCCTACATGGCATAGCTTAGGCTACCTTATTTCAGTTTGTTGCGCAATGTTGGGATATAATAATAATGCCAACAATGGCATTATTATTATAATACAATTACATAATTGAAAGAATTACATATGAAAGAACGAATAATAACAAATCATGCAGTTGAGAACTCTACTCTGCGCGTATGGTGATATGTGTCCAACACAAGAACACACAAAATTTGAGAGACATATTCGTTTGAGAAACAAGTCAACACTGGTATTATAATTATATGAATGAACGAATAATAACAAATCAGCAGTTGAGAACATCGCCATACTAATTCAACAACACACACACTTACTGTATTTTGTTTTATATTATAGCCTATCGTAAAATTTGATTGATTCGTTTAAGAGACATTTCATATATTTGATTTGGTTCAGACAGACAGAACACGCACAATTATATCCGCGATGATGAATTCAGTTTGACGTTGAATATTCCCCCTTTTTTGCTTCCTAATCTCAATATAGCTCATTGAGCTTCAGATTAGTCTTGTTTTAAACACACATGTTTCACACATATTTCACTGAGTGTTACAAGATGTCCTTGATATTAGGGGAAAAAATGCATATGCAATGAATATCAATATCAGCGATCTAATAGTGTGAAATATTGTCCAATGTCCAGTCTTTAGAACAAGGCTAATCTGAAAGAAACTGTCCTTTTTCAACAAGCTATTTAATTTTGTCGTTTGTAGGGAGTAAACTGTATTGTCCTGACGTGTTTTCTCTATTTATTTGCATGCTGAACTGTCGCCTGACCATGCGGTTGGTCCAAGAGGTCCAACAGGTGTCTTTTTCACCGGGGTACTGGGGTACTACACGGTGAATCAGGACATGGAACTATCACACCGGCATCCAACAATGAGTTGAACACAGGTGTGATACCATCAATTGCCTCGGCGTAGCTTGTATTGGGGTTGTCTTGGCCTGTGAGTTGATTTGGGAGTCACCACTAGGAGCTCCACATTTTTTATGTGGCCCACATCATACTTATTTTTAGTCCACAGGTTGGGAGGGACCTCAGCCAATTATGGGTCATCCAACGTCATCTGTGGGAGTACAAACTTCCGTGACTCCTGTTATCACCCATTTGGTGTACAGAGTGTTGGGTTTCGAAAGCTCCACCCCACACTCTGTGTCTCAACCCAGTTGCGGGGGAGAAATACTGTCCCTCAGGCCATGCAGGTCTGCTATTCAATCACGTGTCACCCCTCCTGACAGCCCATGAGCTCAATTCACGTCATGTCAGGGGTTTTTGCTAGGGACAGATGTGATGCTGAGCGAGCAACCCCATAAAACCTTCTAACTTCATCAGAATAGGTCACCATTAACAAGCAAAACTTCTCATTCCAAAGCAAAATTTGGAATGAGAAGTTCCAAACATCAACCCATTAAGGTTGATGTTGTACTTGCTCCTTTAAACCATACTTCGTCAAATTCTGGTAATCGTCCATCATAAGACACTCTGGCAGTACAATGCAAATCATTTCTGGGCATGTATTGTACCTCTGACTGATTCTGCATGCAGTGGTGTGCGTCTGTTATCAGTATGTCAGCTATCAACCCCGATTCCTCTGGCAGCAAGTCCCACGAATAAAAATATCCTGGTGACTGTAACGCACGTGTATGTTTGGATCGCAGGGCTTGCATCGGAGGTAACCGTGAGGCCCGAACCTGCTTCTCCCTCTTGACAGGTCACCTCTTTGGTCCTGGTATTGGCGGGTAGGCATGGGTTTCTGCAGGGCCTCCAGCTGGGCGAGTTGAAGCTTTTAAGTTATCGCTTCCTTCTTCTGGCTGTTCTTTTCTTCTTGTTTATTTCTGAGATCTTCTGTGTGTCAATGCAATGTCTCTTACGAACGCCGATAAACATTCATCCAACGCATCCAGCAGCGCGTGTGTGATGGCATCCTCGTACGGAGTCTGTTCTTGTCTGTCTGTCGGCACGGGCATCCCTCCAGGTGTTCCAGACACATGGACAGACACGGGCATCCCTCCATGTGTCTGGAACACCTCCAAACGGTCTAGGAGATCAACCACTTTCTCGCCCTTGCGTTGCTTGACATCACAACACTGGTCCAGTCCCTAATAAATCCCATCTCTGGCCCACTCACAGTCCCTAAACCAGGGCCCAGTCCCGAGATGCCTGGGTCCAATCGAACATCACATCCTGCTGGTCTCTTGCGGGAATATCGCCTTGAATGCGACCCTACCGTAGGCCCAATCTGCTCATGCAGACTTGACGTACTTCTCCGATGGATGGTCTGTGTTGTTGGACCATTTCAGCAATGGCCGTGGCCAGAGCTGCCCCCCCCCCCACAACGGAGGGGTCATTGAGACACTCTGCCATGTCCTTAATGTCACTGGGCCTCCATGCGCGAAAGACGTATGCCGGATTGCCATCCTGGGGGTTCAGGACTTGGACCAGGGGGAACAGTCCATCCCCCCCGTCCTTGAATGGTGTGGTGTGTATTGGGGGGATGCCCCCAATTTCCACTACATCCCGCACGACTTTTTACGCATGATTGGGGTGGATCCCTTGTTTCTTGTGCTAACAAATTGCTACACATGCTCTTAGAAGAGGGGTGGAAGTGATCTTTCAGTGTTCATGATAATCTTATAGATAATACTTTATTAATCCTGGATGCGAATAAAACTACAAAATGTGTCTATATTTTTGCTGTCGCCAACTAGCAGTTAAGAAGGAAGGAAGCTGCCTATACCAAACATCAGCCGCACTTTCAGAATCAACACTACCCTGTATTGATATATCCAGTGTTTCATTATCCTTTAAGCATGTGATATGAATCATAGAAGCAGAAGTAATGTAAAGTAACAGAATAAGATTAACTGATATCTGCTCCAACTTTCGTCATAGCGATCATTTTAATGAGATCCAGGCTCTGCTTTGTTGTCTCATTGTAGAAGAAGACCAATGAACAAAACATTGATCTTGGCAAGTCACAAATAATCTTTTAAGCATATCCTGCTGGCTAACAAGCATGGTGACCATAAACACCATTTGAAGTGGTTATTAATGGAATCAATTTTTGGGCATCGAACACACTCTTCGTGAGTTCTTTGTGAAACATAAAACAATTTATTTTAACTCTGTTACCTAAAAAAGCTCTTATGTCTGATGTTTCTTTTACCCTGGATGTTAAAAGAGTATCTAAAGAAAAAGGAAGAGGATTTTGGAATTAAATCAAATGTTAAACAATCTACTCACCAAGGCAGTCACATTTTGTCAAACTTTGCAACAAATGCATTTATATGTGTGTGTGTGTGTGTGTGTGTGTGTGTGTGTGCGCGCGCACGTATCACAGGGAAGTACTTCTGGAGGCTGACCCGGGAGAAGCACCTGGTGTCTCTGCGTCCGGCCCAGATCCAGCGCTTCTGGAGGGGTCTGCCTGCCAACCTGGACAGTCTGGATGCAGTGTACGAGAGACCTGGGGACCACAAGATTGTCTTCTTCAAAGGTACATACACCGCACCAGCTTTACTGGAGCCACTCATCAAATACTGTCAAATACATCACTTCTCTCTCTCTATAGGGGGTTGATTTGGACAATAATACCAATACCAATGATCAACTCCTGAACTTCAGGAGAACAAATACAATGAAACAGCCTGCAGCAATTTCCTCAGTGTCTCTTTCTCTTTCAGTTGAAGGCAGAGATTTAACCACTTGATATTCCAGAGTCCTCCTATAAAGAAACAAAGGAAAAGGCTAGCAAGATGATCAGCTCCAGTGATGGACAGGGTGCTCAAGGCCTTCACAAGAATAGGGAGAGTTGCTAGGTAGGGTGTCGTCATGACGTCAGCCTCATGGTATAGTGGAGCGATGTACCTCACTAGCAGTTACTAGCAGTATATATAGAAATATACTGATAAACAGTTATTACTCTCCTTTGCAAAACGTACGTCAGCATCAACAAAATAAATCTATTGATATGTCTGTAAAATACTCCATAGAAGTCCGTCGGGCAATCCTAGACTAGAGTTTAACTTGGTACGAGTCACCATGGCAACTGGTTCTCGACAACAAAATCAAACTGGACAGTCTCTCTGAGTGTGGCATCAAGCAACACTAGGCTGCATTGCTGCTGATGCTTGTCTCCTCATAGGAAAATAACGGAAAGCTGGAATAACCTTTGCCAACGTTTCTAACAAGAATGAATGAAAGCAATGAACAGAGATTCGTCAAGCATTGTTCACAATATATAACGGTGTGAAATGCCTTTATATCAAGTAGACTTGACTACTGTAACACCCTTTTTACTGGGCTTCCTAAAAAGTAAATTGACAGGTTACAACTGATCCAGAATTCTGCTGCTAAAACCAAGAGGAGAGAGCACATCAGTTAAAGTTACTGGACATCTGGCTTGAAAAAATAAAAATGCATATATTGCCGCTTTTCTACTATCGTGCCGTGCCGTACCCATGCTTATCCGTGCTTTTCGTGTTTCCACTGCCACCCGACCCGTGCCGGGCCGCAGTACCCGTGCCGATTTTAGCTACCCTTTGCGAGCAAGAACCAAGGAGTCTATCCGTGCTGTTATGCAAATGAGCAGACCGCTGATTGGTCACAAAGACGTCATCCCATGAGAGAGAGAGCGTTCGGCTGCTTTCGAAACCGCAGGCTGCAAACTGTTGTAATGTCCGCTCTAGGGGCTGTTAATATGTAATTTTATTAAGTTTAAATATTTTTTCACGCGAGAAAGTAACCATGTAGATTCAAAAGACGCAATGAGCCGCCGGTCGGGTGAGAGCAGTGGTCGTCTCAGCTGCTAGCAGCCTGACTCCTGAGCTGATCGGCCGGTCAACGTCCGTCTCATCCTGGGGAGAACATGATCCATGAACTGGGAGACAGTGGCTCAGGAGGTAGAGCGGTTGTCTGGCAACCGGAAGGTTGCTGGTTCGATCCCCGGCTCCTGCTAGCCAAGTGTCGAGGTGTCCCTGAGCAAGACACCCTGAGCAAGACACTGCTCCCTGATGAGCTGGCTGTCGCCTTGCATGGCTGACACCGCCGGCGGTGTATGAATGGGTGAATGTTAGGCACTAATTGTAAAGTGCTTTAGTGGCCACTGGTCGGAAAAGCGCTATATAAATGCAGTACCATGAACTGATCTGAGCTCTTGGCTGATTTACTGCTCGCTCTAGGCTGTGTTTCCTGAATGTACCTTATGTGTGTGTGTACATCGATAATAGGAAACGCATGTCTCCGCAGCATTTTGACGCTACTCCGCTTAATAATATTATTAAGTAACTCCTCCTACTTTCCCGGCCCTCTTCACGGGTCTGTTGTGTAATGGAAACGCGTACCTGGCGACCCTGGGGGCTGGTCAGTGGAAAAGCGGCAATAGGGAGGGAGAGAGAGACATTGGGAGGGAGAGAGAGAGAGAGAGAGAGCGACTATGAGGGGTACTATGCCAACTTGGTGTAGGTAAAAGGGCCTGAGCTGGGGAACTAAAACTAAAAACTTAAACTTAATGCCCATCGCGCTTGTCGAGAGTTGAGACGCTTGGCAGTGCGGAGGTAAGAGAGGTTTTTGTGGTCGGTCCAGACCACAAATGGTTGTTCCGCCCCCTCGAGCCAGTGCCTCCACTCCTCCAAGGCAAGGACCACCGCCAGGAGCTCCCGATTCCCCACATCGTAGTTGTGCTCTGCAGGGGAGAGACGTCGGGAGAAGAACGCACATGGATGTACCTTCTGGTCCACCCTGGACCGTTGAGAGAGGACGGCCCCAACACCGGAGTCCGAAGCATCCACTTCCACCACGAATTGGTTAGAGGCATCCGGATGTCTCAGGATATGAGCGGAAGAGAAGAGCCGCTTGAGGTGGGCAAAGGCTGCATCCGCCTCAGGGGACCAGGAAAACGGAGACAGGGTTGACGTGAGCCGGGTAAGTGGGCTTGGGACCTTGCTGAAATCCCGGATGAATCTGTGATAGAAGTTGGCAAAACCGAGGAACTGTAACAGCTGTTTCCGGGAGGAAGGTGTTGGCCACTCTGCCACTGCTAGCGTCTTGGCCGGATCCGTCCTTACTTGTCCCTGTTCAATAATAAAGCCCAGGAAACTCACAGAAGTAACGTGAAACTCGCACTTTTCAGCCTTCACAAAAAGTTTGTTCTCTAATAGTCTCTGGAGCACCAACCTGACATGCTGAATGTGTTCCTCCTGGTTCTTCGAGAAGATGAGGATGTCATCAATGTAAACAAACACAAATCTGTTCAGCATATCCCGGAGAACGTCGTTCACCAGGGCCTGGAATACAGCGGGGGCGTTGGTGAGCCCGAAAGGCATAACAAGATATTCGAAGTGTCTGAGGGCGGTGTTGAACGAGGTCTTCCACTCATCACCCTCACGAATCTGGACAAGGTGATATGCACTGCGGAGGTCTAACTTTGAAAAGACCGCCACCTGCTGGAGAGGCTCAAACGCCGGGTCAATGAGCAGCAGAGGATACTTGTTCTTAACAGTGATATTATTTAGTCCTCTGAAGTCAATGCAGGGGCATAGTGCGTGGTCCTTCTTTTCAACAAAGAAGAACCCCGCACCGACAGGAGATGATGAGGGCCTGATGAGTCCCGCTGCCAGCAAGTCATGAATGTAATCCTCCATGGCCTCCCGCTCAGGGCGAGAAAGACTGTAGAGGCGACTTGTAGGCAGAGAGGCTCCGGGTAGCAGATCAATGGCGCAGTCATACGGTCGATGGGGAGGAAGGGAGAGAGCCCGCTGCTTATTGAAGGCCTCCCCGAGGTCGTGATAAACAGCAGGAACCGAGGATAGGTCCGGAGACTCCGGAACCGGCTCGGTGGAAGCTCGCTTGGGCGCTCGTGCTGAAAGGAGACTCGCAGAACACACTCCAACTGATCACGGAGCCCCGGGACCAGTCGAGGTGAGGATTGTGGAGCACCCACCAGGGCCGACCCAACACTACAGGAGCGTGCGGTGAAGAAATAACATTGAGTTGTATATGTTCCCGATGATTACCAGAGAGGACTAATGTGAGAGGTGCCGAATGGTGAGTAATCCGAGCTAAAAACTTGCCATCCAGAGCATTTACAGTTAATGGGGTAGAGAGAGGCTCGATTGGAATCCCCGCTTGGGAAACTAGGGACTCATCAATAAAACTATCGTCGGCGCCTGAGTCTACCAACGCTTGAACAGGAACCTCCCCGTGGGCCCACGACAGAGATGCATCAAAACGAAAACTAGAAACGAGTACCATGGCTGAAGGTCGGCTCAGCAGTGACCCTGCCATTACTGCTGAGCCTCCCCTTTTGGCAAGAAGATGACCCATCTGGCCACAGTAGAGACAGGCTCCCGTGGCTCTCCTCTGACGTCGCTCAGTGAGTGAAAGACGAGTCCGGGCTACCTGCATAGGTTCCACGACTTCAGCAGGAGCAGGTGGGAACACACTCCTCGACTCCGGGAGGTGGAGTCTCCCAGGAATGCTAGATAAGGGCGCTATCGTTCCAACCTGACTCACAGGCTAAACTACGGAACCCTTCAACATATTCCCGTACGCTTAAACCTCCCTGACGGAACTTTAACAATTGCCGTCCCGCCTGCTGGCCCCTAATGGGAAAATCGAATTGTCTTTTCAGCTCCTTAGAAAAAGCAGCAAAAGTCTGTGTTAGCGGAGAATCCTGCTCGAAAAGAGCATTGAAAAGGCGAAGCGGAGGTCCCTCCAACAGATTGGCAATAAAAGCAATTTTAGCAGGTTTACAAGCATAGTGAGAGGGTTGTGCATTAAAAGTCAATTGACACTGGGTGAGAAACTCACGACACATGCTGGAATCTCCGGAATACTTTGCGGGTGGTGGAAGATGCGGCTCCGAGATTGGCGGAACAACGGGGATGGGTGGTGTAGTGGCCGGTGGTGGTGTTGGTCTCCGACTCAATCCAGCCTCCCTTAAAGGTTCCAACGCCGAGGTGATCTTCTGTAGTTCGCCGATCCCTTCAAGTGCCAGCTCCTGGTGTCTCGTCCGGTCGTCCAGACTCAAAACAGCCTGCTTCACCTGGTCGTAGTCCGCTGGGTCTGTCATTGTGGCCAGATTATTCTGTCAGGGTTGAACCAGAATAAGACCCAAAATGCAGACCAAACCAGGGATGCAGGGTAAAAGATAGTTTATTTCCAATGTACAGGGTAAATGATGGGAATGATACGGGGTGAACCGCGGGGAGCCGGGGGAAGGCGGAGGTCAGCGGGAACCAAGGTAGGCAGGATTGTAGAAGCAAGGAGGACCAGGAGTAGTTTAGTCGTCGGGAAGGACAACACGAGGAGAGAGGTGTACAGGGGAACACTATGGACAGAAACAAAATGTAAGACACGGGAAACACAACACATAAACACTATCCAGGATACAGGATTGCAGGATCAAGGAATAAACTCTAAAGAGGTCGAGATAACTTTTACCAACAGATATG
>OMKN01081764.1:0-16116 GCA_900302345.1 Melanonus zugmayeri
CATTTTTGTGCGTGTTGTCCTGACACCCTGTGGTCCGGCGGTTCTTCAACTATTATCTGGCTCAAATCCACGTCGATTTGAGGACCGGTTCCAAAATGGGCTCCTGTTTTGAAATAGTTCAAGAACCACCGATCGTTTGAAAAAACGTCTCTTTTTGGGGAAAAGATGGACACGTCTTCCGGACGCTGTGTATTCTTTTGTAAGGTTTGCAATGGATAGAGGCGGCAGGCCCCCGGTCCACTTCTCCATTGTATAATCGGTACAACCGGGTGCTGTTTGTCAATCCGTGTGTTTGGATTGAGGTCATGGACTGCTTGTTGAAGTGTCTCACAAACAGCGGCTCCATGTTGGTTTGGTGCAGGGTGGCTCACCGGACCTTCTGATGTTCTGGCCAAAGCAATATTTCCCCAGTGGCTGGAGATTATTTTCTTATCTTTGTTGTTGTGTTTCCTCCTTCAACGCCCATGCCTTTGGGCCAGGAAGTGTTGTCTCTCTGTCTCCGCTGTGTTTGCTTGAGCCGCCGGTTGAGCGTCTCAAACGGAGGTCATTTTCTCTGAAATGGCGTCCGCTCTGTTTGTCTGTGTGTTGTGTTGTTGTTGTTTTGTGTTCCTAGCTTTGTTCTCCTCAAGTGTTCACTGTTGGGAACCATTTCCTCCATCACCATCATCCACTCAACCATTCAATACACTGTTATCCAACATAATCCTGTTATTAACTTTGTGGACTTGGTTCTTTTTCACAGTTTACCCACCGACAGAATTGAAGTTTCAGATTTTAAATGAGAACACAGTTAAAATGACGTGGGTGAGACCGCTGGCTAGGATAGACGGCTACAGAATCCACGTCACCTCCAACACAGGTGGGTGAACCCGCCGAACCCCTCGGGTCCGGTCACATTGTTAACCTCCGCCGCGCTGGTCGTTACCTTTGGACGTGAGACTTTGGACTGGAGGTTCTGTTCAGATATGGGGTTGTTTAAAAGTAGGCACAAGTAAAGGTTATTTTCATCATGTTGAACATGTTAGAATGCATATTGGTACTTTTATTGGAAGTTTTGACAGTTTCATTGTAAAAAACCCAACATTAAACCAAACTACTGTATAACAATGTAAGATACTATGACTGTATAATTCATTGTACACCTTGGTAATATCACTTCTTTCACCTTTCTCCCTCCCAGAGGAAGTAGATAAACATTTAGAACTTCCCTCTTCTGCCACTAAGACGTCCATCACGGACCTGAGTCTGGACGTCGACTACACGGTGGTCATATCCTCGTACAGCGGCCCCCATGAGAGCGTCCCCATCGCCGGCCAGATCACCAGTGAGTCCAACGCCTCCTCCTTCCCTAAAATGAAAAATGCATTAGAATTAAAATGGCATTCTCGATCCGCAATGTGACGCTTTCCCGAAAAGAACAGGATGTGTGGGGGCGGGACAAAAAAAAAGAGGGTTGTGATTGGCTCCTTCAGGAGGCGTATTCACTATATACTCGACCCAATCACCAAGCACCTCTTCCAAACCCTCCAATGACCAATCAGATGGGGCCGTTCTTACACCCAAAAAACGTTGGGTTATGCAATTTTCTGGCGCACAATATTTGTTAATAAACAGCCTTTTCACAGCGTTCTCTGGCCAGATGCTAGTAGTTTCTGGCGGGATGCGTTGTTATGTCCAATATAATAAACACAGACATGTGATGATTCCATCCGGGGGTAGCACCCTGTTGCTAAGGAACCACATTGTTGTGGGTGAATTACACCCCATAATAGTAGGGCTCTTAACACGTTAGTCTAAAGTCATGTGGATGAATTGGAATTGGACACCGAATGATGACGTTTTGGATATCGAACCCGCAACTCTTTTGGTTACAGAACAGTCTCTCTCTGCCCCTTTCCCCCCCAGTTCAGTCAAGTGGCATCTCCGGTGGCCCGGTGAGGAGACCCAGGCCCACCGACGGACCCAGTGAGTAACGCTAACCTGTTTGTTGTCTCTCTGTTGTTTTCAAACCCTCACTCGTCCCCGAGCCGGCGGCGTCCTCAGCCCGGCGTCGAGACAAACGCTCTGCGCTGTCCCGCCTCCAAAAGTAGTCCGACCTCAAAAGGCCGCCGGGTTCGATCCGTCTAGAAAGCTCTGCTTAACGGTCGGTTCCTTCCGTTCTGAGTCTTCTGAGCCAGGAAAAAATGTTCCCCTTATGATCCCCTGTAGGACAGGACATGAAAACCTCTTGTTCAGGCTCTGGGCCGATTCATCCGGATCGCCTCCGCCCCGAGGGTGTGGCTCTGCCTCATGGTCATGCCAGCCCAAAGGGGTTTGTTTGCACATGCTCAGTGTGTGTGTGTTTGTGTGTGTCTGTCTTTGTGTGTGTGCTTGTGCCTGCATGTGTGCATGCATGCGTGCGTGCGTGTGTGTGTGTGTGTGTGCGTGCGTGTGCGCGCATGTGTGTGCATGTGTGTGTGTGTGTGTGTGTGCATGTGTGTGCGTGTGTGTGTGTGTGGGGTCTCACCGTAGATCCAGCAGCCTGCTTCTGAACCCCCTGTGGAGAGCTGTGGTGGCCCAGCCCCTGAAGTGCTGAGAGAATTGGAAAGTATTACAGATAGTGATTTACTAGAGCAGCAGCGCGGCCCGAGTTATGTGCTGCTTTTTCCTTCTTGTCACGACCCTGGAAAGTATTACGGAAAAAACCAAGTGGCGTCACGTGGGGAGATAGTGAAGCAAGTAGAGTAACGTTTGTACTATCCTCATACAATAAGAAACAGGACAACGTCAACAGATATTCTACTTCACCAGAAGAGGAGACAATAGAGGCAGAGATGCTCCGGCGGTTGGTTTGACTCCCAGCCAAAAGGTTGTGGGTTTAAACCCCCGGTCTCCGCGTCTACCTGTAGGCATCCCTGAGCGAGATGCCCCCTGACCCCTACCTTGCTCCTTGATGACCTGATAAAAGCGTCGGCTGAAGATGGAACGGTTTGTGTGGTGGTTAGAGAGCAGAGTCATTATCCTCCCGGTCATTATCTTTCACCAGCCGACCTCATTAAAAGGAAAACCTTTAAAAAATGTCAAAAATACCTTCTGGCCGTGTCGGACACTTTTGTTCATGTAGGGGAGGGGCTAGATTGCTGTCTCCACTCACTACAATCAGATGGGGGGAGTGTAGCCAGAGTGTCTGCCTACACGTTACCATGGTAACCTAAAACAGCCGGTAACCGGTAACTAACGCAGTAGCAGGCCCATAGAGGGCATCTTATCCTACGTTTTAAAAACGTACTTGCATTTAAGTGGAGGTTTGGACCAGGATGAATCCTAGCACCACTATGTAACCACTGCATCACCGTTCATCTACAATACGTTGGTTTTGGTTTTCCTTTTCTTCTGGAATTTGGTCACTTTTTTCTTTGTTTACCTCCACCCATTCTCTCGTCTTCACTTCTTTTTACTCGATCGTTTTACCCAGAATGCTCCATCAGTGCCGTCGCCGACCTGGTGTTCCTGGTGGACGGCTCGTGGAGCGTGGGAAGGGAAAACTTCAAATACATCCGTGGCGTCATGGCAACGGTGGCGGGGGCGTTCGACGTCGGCGAGGACAAGACGCGGGTGGGTGTGGTCCAGTACAGCGGTGACGTCAGAACCGAGTTCACGCTGAAGCAGCACCTGAGCCGGGGGGAACTGCTCAGAGCCATCAACTCTCTGCCCTACAAGGGGGGGGACACCATGACAGGTAACGGCGCCCTCCGGGGGCCGGGGTGGCGAGCGCACCCCGGTGAGTGTATGTGGACTGTATGTGAGGGCACTTAAAGCAAGGATACTACAAGCAGTAGGCTTATGGAAAGTGAATATACTCAACTCCTTCTTTCTAAAAATGACTCAAAGTGACCTAAACGTATTAAAAAATTAACCAGGAACTTAGTAAATGAAGTTCCAGGACTACAAAGAAAAAAAGGTCTGTTAAAAACAAGTTTACAAAATAGTCACAAAGACCTGTTATGAAATAAAATCCTAAAATGTAATCGAATAAATTCCCCCTGGCTCTCTTCTCTGGTTCAAGTCCTCACTTCACCAGGGAGGAACATTCCTCAACGACGAATGTCAACAAAAATAACACCGGCACTCCTTTCTGTTCAGGCGCGGCCTTGGACTACGTTCTGAAGAACAGCTTCAGCGAGGCGGCCGGTGCCAGAGCGAGTTTCCCCAAGGTGGCCGTGGTCATCACCGACGGGAAGTCCCAGGACTCTGTGGACATCCACGCCAGGCAGCTGCGCGACGCAGGGGTGGAGGTCTTCGTCCTGGGTGAGCCTCATCGAGAGAGAGTGTGGCCTTTTATGCCTTTTATGCCTTTATGCACGCTCGTCACAAGGGACATTTATTTTGTCAGTGTCAATGGGCGTCCATTATAGGCCCATATTATACAACCCCCCCTAACATTAAGCCCTCTGAAAGGAAAACCCCAAACTCCCCAACCCCAGAGGGGAGAAACACTGAGAAGGAACTATCTACTTCTTTATGCGCTGTACGTCAGCTGCCAATGGGGCAGTCATGAATACTTTGTTTGTTTCGACCAACATGCAATAGAACTGCACTCACCGGTTGATAATAAAATTGCATGTAAGTCCACTGGAAATGGAACATAAGTCCTATATTATTTATCTCGTGTCACCAAAGGTGTACCCGGTAGTTAACGCTTCACTGCCCACACCGCCGCACTATGGCAATCCAAGAAACACAAGCTGAAGCTTCACACGTTAACACAGCTGGGTATGTTTCTGATGTGCCAACGTGGAAAATCCACCGTTTGCGATCATGTGGGGCCAAAGCAAACTCACAACACTGGAGATCTGGAGCTGGGATGGTTTCATGGAAACGTTTCCTTGTTTTTATTTGATTTGACTTCAAGGCGTACGTACGATTTTTTGATCTGCTTTCTCTCCAGGCATCAAAGAGGCAGAAGAGGAGGAGATGACATTAATGGCTTCCACACCACACAGAACCCATGTCTACTCCGTGGCTGACTTTGCGCTGATCAAGAACGTCCATAAAGCGCTCGTTACCCAAGTGTGCGCCGGCGTCGACGACCAGCTCAGCTCTCTTGTGAGCGGAGAGGAAGGTGAGGAGGAGCGCGCTTGACGCTCAGCGTCGTGAAGCCGTCGAGACCATCTGCTTTTGCTTTGCGTGACGGCCTCAGAAAAACGAGCATGCTTGAAACGTTCCAGCGCTTGAGTCATCGTCTTTTGTATAGTCTGCTGTCTATCCTATGTCTTATGTCCTCCCATCTCTCCATGTGAGGTCCTGTTTCTCCATGTGTTTTTATTCCTTTATTCCTCCCCCCCCACACACACATACACACATCAGAACATCTCCTGTGCGCTCCCATCCTTGGCAACGCTGGTTCTTACTCGTGTTTTTTTCCTAGTGGTGGAGCCAGCGACTAACCTTCAGGTGCTGGAGTTGGCCTCCAAGACCATGCACCTGACGTGGGACCCGTCGTTCGGAGACGTTTCCGGGTACAAGATCCAGGTGGTCCCCATGATCCCGGGCCCCAAGCGCCAGGAGCTGTACGTGGGTCACACACAGACCTCCCTGCAGGTCCGAGACCTGTCCCCGGACACCGAGTACCAGATCAGCCTGTTCGCCCTCAATGGTCTCACCCCCAGCGAGCCCGTCACGGCCATGGGGAAGACTGAGCCAGTCAAGGTGTCCTTAGGTTTGTACAAAAACTCCCTCGTTCCCCTAATTGACCTTCATTTAAAAGTACAATCTTGTCTTATTGTAACTCAATGAAGATTGCCAATGGATGATGGGTCTAACTGTAAACTCCTAACCGGTCATAACCTCCAACACTATCCATGTATCATACGGTGTAATCGCTAACGTCTAGGAGTTTGTTTTGCAAACAAATGACAAACGGTTTCCATCCTCCATGTTGCAGAATGTTCCCTCGGAGTGGATGTACAGGCCGACGTGGTCTTGCTGGTGGACGGGTCATACAGCATCGGCCTGGCCAACTTCGCCAAAGTGCGGGCTTTCCTGGAGGTGCTGGTGAAGACCTTCGACATCGGCGCCAAGAAAGTGCAGATCAGTTTGGTGCAGTACAGCCGAGACCCGCACACCGAGTTCCATCTGAACACGCACCACGACCTGGACAACGTGGTGAAGGCGGTCCGGACCTTCCCCTACCGCGGCGGCTCCACCAACACAGGCCGGGCCATGACCTACGTCCGGGAAAAGATCTTCCTGCCCAACCGAGGGGCGAGAGCCAACGTGCCCCGGGTCACCATCCTCATCACCGACGGGAAGTCCTCCGACGCGTTCAAGGACCCCGCCACCAGGCTGAGGAGCAGCGACGTGGAGATCTTTGCGGTGGGCGTGAAGGACGCCGTGCGGTCAGAGCTGGTAGCCATCGCTAACACCCCAGCCGACACCCACGTGTACCTGGTGGACGACTTTGACGCCTTCCAGAGAATCTCCAAGGAACTCACGCAGTCCATTTGCCTGAGGATCGAACAGGAGCTTCGCAACATTCAGAAGAGAAGTACGTGTTGTTGGTACTCTAATTGGTTGTGTTGTTGTTGTTGTTGAGTTGCGCCGTTCGGGTTCTACAAAGTAAAAGTCCTCTCTGGTATTTTGATGACCTAATCCAGGAAATTGGATGTTTTATGGTTAGTGTAAAACATGGCAGGGCTTTTACCTTTTTTAAACTTCTTGAACTTAAAGGAAAAACCTTGATACCAATGGGCTGAAATTAGAATGAATTACTCCAACATATTAAGTGAATTCCTTGTTTATAGATGAATATTTCAGAAAACCTTCTCTTATCATTGATTGCTGTTAACTGACTTTGACTGAAATTATTTTGAAGTGATGTTCAACTAAATTAGTAGATGATATTTACCCCAATATATTTTTCCTACATGTGTTTAAAATTACATTTGTGTCACTTCATCTGAGCATTCGTCTCAAGCGAAACCTTTTCTGTTTTTTTCTTTTTTTCTTTGTGTGTCGTCAATGTGTTCCACACATGTCCTGTGATCTCTCCGGGCCAGACAGAGGTTTGCATATGGAAACAAACCTCAAACTGGGTCAAACACTGGCTCTACTTGCTGCCGCTTGTTTTCAACCAGCCTGGAGCACCAGGAGGGCGGGGTTAAACACATCCCATACAATCGTATGGGATGTGAAATCAAACTGAAAGCCAAATGAATTCATTTGGCTTCCACAGATTTCAGTTTGGTTCCCACAGATTTCAGTTAGCTCCCACAGATTTCAGTTGGCTCCCACAGATTTCAGTTGGCTCCCACAGATTTCAGGATCGCAAAAACATTTTTGACCGGCGTCTGGAAAATTAAATACTGGATATTACTCAAACTCTATTCCATGGGCAGAAGAAGTATTCAGGTCTTTATAGCTGACTGCGTGACTCAACGTTTGTTTGCTCCATTATATCATTCTATTTTGTAGTAATAATCATTGAGGAACTGGGGCTGAGGAGTGAAGAACATCTCCTGAAGAACCAACTACCCCAGTGTTCCCATTGGTCACTGGGTTCAGGGACCTCCCTGTCAATCCCCACCTAACCCCACCCTCTCCTGAGGCCGATGACATCACGACCAGGAAATAATAAATAAGGTCTCCAAGAAAGCTCCAAGAGATCTGTGAAAAATGGTGTTTCATTTTTCTTCCCCTTTTTCCCCGTTTCCATTGGCTGGCTGTCGTGAGAAACATCTGTAGTTTTCCAGTTGAGGTTCTTTCCTCTGCACCTCGTTGGAAACCAGAATTCACCCAGAATCCCAGAAACACTTGGGGAGTGCCACGGTCCTGCAGATGATGAATTTCAAATCATGTTATTGGACGATACCATTCACGTCCTTCTTTCTCAAACGGTTTTGACATTTAAAAAGAGGCTTCTCATAACAGCATCCATGTGTGGCTTTGATCCAAAAACAACTGCTGTAAATCTACATAAAACAGTTGGATTTTAAACAATGTAGTGCTACATTTAGACAAGTACCCCTTTAACATGGGGCTTGCCAAATATTTTGAGGACCCCACTCTTGACATGGTTCTGTTCCACATTATACAGTATCATACTCATTATCATACGATACTATAATATAATATAATATCTCTCTTCTTACTTCTCCAAATGTTAACGTGATAAATGATGGCTGTGGTTCTTCAGTCAGTCATAATAAAAACACCGTAACCGTATAATGTCGGTCAATAAACGGCATATCATATTCATGGAGATACATTTCAAGGTTTGTGTCATGTATTACTGCAAATTTTTCCTCTCGGGACCCAAAAGAGAAATTTAGCGTGTCCGTGGGACGCACCCGCACAGGGAACTCCAGAATCTGTGGTCCTTTCGTCACAGCTGCCTGATACAAGACTGAGACATTGTGCATTGTCAGGCCTGGATCGCGATCCGTTTTGGGTCCCGGCCCATAGTTCAAGGAGCGCTTGTCTAGAGTAACTTAAACCTTTCCTCCCCTCTCCTGCAGAGCTCCTGCCCCCCAAGTCCCTGTCCTTCTCTGAGGTGGGCTCCAAGAGCTTCCGGGCCACCTGGGAGAAGGACACGCCCAGCGTCGAGTCCTACCTGGTCCAGTTCCGGCCCGCCGACGACACAGACGGGCATTTCGTGTCGATCTCCGTCCCGGGGGATACCCTCACCAGCCTTCTCCCCCACCTCACCCCCAAAACCCGCTACGAGGTCAATGTCCTGGCCCAGTACGACAAAGGAGAGAGCTTCCCCGTGACCGGATACGAGACGACACTCGAAGGTCAGTTGGACACCAGAAAATGTATGTCTTTGTCACAAGGCAGTGCTCTAGAACCTTTGGCGTCCAACGCCAGATGTTGTCATTAGATGAACAGAAATACGTGGATGGATTACAAAAAAAACCTTTCATCTGTCGGCTCTAATTCCACAGCTAATCCTAATATAAAACAGTATACCATCCTAATACTGCTTCCTACTTCCTGCTGCCTAATACTGCTTCCTAATTCCTAATTCCTGCTCCCTAATACTGCTTCCTAATTCCTAATACTACTTCCCAATTCCTCCCTTCTAATCCTTCTTCCTTGTGCTCCAGAACAAGGACCCGTTCGCGGCCTGAAAGTTTCCGAGGAGACGACAGACAGCTTCCGAGCTTCATGGTTACCGGCGCCGGGTGCGGTGGTCCGGTACCGGCTGTCCTATGAGCCGTTGCGCGGAGACAACGCCCGGCTGGAGACCACGGTCCCCGGCGACGACACCACCAGTGTGCTCCACAACCTCCTGCCCCAGACCAAGTACCGCGTGACCGTCACCCCAGAATACAAGTCCGGAGACGGGCTGGAGGCACAGGCCCATGGCACCACCAAGGAAGGTGAATATATGTCGACGGATTTCTATTCATTCATGTCTGGGGAATGGATGTAACAAAATCAAGTGTGAAATTGTTCCCATTCTTTTAGACTTTTTTGTTTGTTTTGTTTTTGTTCACGCTGAACGTTAACTGAAAGTTAGCGTTAACTGAAAGTTAGCAAGACGCTAGAGCTATAGTGGATGGGGAGTAGAATCACAACGTGGAGACGAAGTCTACTACTAACCTCCTACTAACAGAAGGACGGCCAGTATCAGCCTTAGAATATGTTACGTCTAGGAGAGCCCTGTCAAGGAGAGGATCCTGATCCAAGCCATGGGTTTTCCTGGAGAAGATTTATTTAGTTATTCATATTTTTTTTTTTAGAAGAAAAACGTATTCCACCGTTCATCTTGGATCTGCGATACAGCTGCCTGTCAGATGAGCTGGGATTTTTTCTTTTTTTTTGTGCCTTAGTTTTTCCTGACAATGTTGTTTCCATTATAATGTTTACTGTGCCATGACGGCATTCCAGAAGTATGTATTGATGCAACACCGCAAGGTTAGCAGGAATCGCTCTTTAGCTCACAGGCTTTCCACTCCGTCTCAGCACTGGAACCACAGAGCGTCGGTAATATTAGCTACTGGGAATTATTTGACTTGGCTGTATTCACGTCTGTCTGTGTTGTTTTTTATTAAGGCCGCTTAAAGAGTCTTCTGAAGGGGAAAAAGAGCATGTTTCCAACCAGAGTCCATTCAATGGTTTGGTTGTCGATGTTGAGGTCCAGGTTGAGGTTTTCTGAATTTCATTAAGAAAAATGGAACAGCGCTGATATTATGTGGTGGAACTAGAACTATCTAGAACCATCTAGAACTTCAGTGGTTTTCTCAAAGGCTCCTGGGCAGTAAATGGAGAAAGAACTGAACATGGTTCTCCTTCCTTCCTTGCATAATTCAAATTAATTACACTTGTCATTCGGCAGGATAAGATAAGACTTTATTGGTCACAGATGGGAAACTCGATGCATTTGAGTAGGAGTTGAGATAGCTGCAAACATCATGTCATCATCCCATCATAGCCAATCAAAACAGCAGTTGCAATAACCCATTTCACCGGAGGCAGATTGAGTTTAGAGAAATCCTTCTTCACACCAGGGCTAAGGTATATACATATTACCACCAGCATCTTTCTTGAGGGTAGTGTAGATGTTAGGAGGCTCCACTCCCAGCCCAAAGGTTCACCACCCAACGTCTGCTCTGCAGTCTCCCCTGGAGGCGTCCTTCTCCAACAGAGAGAACTCCTGTAAGAGAACTGTAACCCAGTGGTTTGCAACCTTATTTGGACAGAGACCCCATGTATAGGCCAGAAAATGTTTGTATATAAAGGGACATTTACCCTTCTACATTGTTTTTAATTACATTGTTTAAAAAAAACAACCTTGTAAGTCGCTTTGGATGTGACAGTGATTTTCCGAGTGGTAAAATTATAACACTGGTATACATGCAATCTGGAATCGGTTCATAAAGCGAGTTCTCATCAAGGGGAAACAAAAAAAAAACACCGTTTTTCTAACTTGGGAGCCAATGGTAACGATCTGACATGACAATTGTAGCTACGTTTCTGCAAGGTGGTTGACTTTTAGTGGTTCTGCTTAATTCTTAGACACTGCCTGGTTGTAGATCCTGATAAATTAACTATCTGTACTTTTGTGGTTGAATTCTGTCAGGTACGGGGTGCGGTTCCCTAAATAGTTTGTCACAAGCATGAGCACGAGTTTATCTTTTATCGTTTTATCATCTTAAGTAAAATGTCAAATGGTATGCGCAAGTACACTTAGCGGAATAATATACGTCAGATGACATCATGGGCTAAACGATGACATATATCTTCATCAACCCCCAACTCCTCGTCCCTCCCTCCCAGCCAGGGGTTCTCCCCGGAACCTGCGGGTTTCTGACGAGACGGCGTCCACCATGAGGCTGGGCTGGACGCCCGCCCCGGGCAACGTGCTCCAGTACCGCGTCACCTTCCGGCCCGTGGCCGGCGGAGACCGCAAGGAGGTGTCGGTGAAGGGCGAGAACGCCGCCATCGTCCTCAAGAACCTGCTTCCCGGGATGGAGTACGACGTGTCGGTGCGAGCCCGCTACCCCTCGGGCCTGGGAGACCCGCTGGAGGGCCGCGGGACAACCCTGGAAGGTAAGGCCGGTTCTGGTTCTTGCGTCCAGAAGAACCTTGATTGGTTTTGTAGTTTTAAATGGTATGAATGTAAAGTACTGAGAGTGGCTCAAATAGGCCAATCAGAATCAGAAGGCGTTTTATTACAGGGTAAGCTTTCACATACAGAGAGTAACCATGATGGAGTCCATGTCATTTATCAAAAGGTTTTTGCACTTTTCTTGGGGGTGTTAAGGCGGTTCAGATGGGGAAATAGATGGTGTTATTTCTGAAGACCCAAAACGGCTGGTCTAGTTGCAGTAGTAGGCTGCTGCTGCGGAGGTGTACACTTTTAAAAAAAAATGACTGACGAATACTCCACCCCTTCCCTACATAGACTCTACCCCTGCCCTACATAGACTCCACCCCTTCCCTACATAGACTCTACCCCTGCCCTACATAGACTACCCCTGCCCTACATAGACTCCACCCCTTCCCTACATAGACTACCCCTGCCCTACATAGACTCCACCCCTTTCCCTACCCCTTCTCACACCAACCACATACAACCAGATGAACGCCCACTACTCTACACAGTAATAAACACAAATCACTTTACGTTTATTGCCATGAATTTGATGCAGTGTTTATTGACCAACGTTATACGATTACAGTGCTTTTTATTAAGACTGAATAACCATAGCTAATTTATGTGACCCTTTCGTTGAAGTGTGTTCATATGTTATATTATATAATCAGGACCAGACCTCAGAACTAACAGCCTCATGCCAAAGGGCTGCTTGTTTAAATGTTGCATTAAACCGCTTCACAAGTAGACTTAAACAAAAAGCACCGGGGAGCAGCTAGAGAGGCAGAGGACGGACGTGACGGAGATGAAGAGAGTGACTGATTGAAGAGTGAAGACAGAGACAGAGAGTAAGATGAAAGTGAGCAGAGGAGACATGGAGATATGGAGATAAGACCGAGGGAGAGAGAGTATGTATGTGTTTAGAGAGAGAGAGAGAGAGAGAGAGAATTTGTTTAGAGAAACAGAGCTGCTCCTAGCTTTTAGCTAATAGCCCAGCACTTAAACTGGTCACACTAGAATCTTATCTGGCGGTGGATCTTACATCATTTATGTCATTTTATTGAGAGTTGAAGTTGAATGTTTAACTTCCGAACACTTATTTTTCCACTTAGCTGGTTTTTACGATGGTATTTCAGCCTAAACAATATAACAAAATCTAAATAAATAAAATAAGATGTTTAAATCAAGCACACACCTTCACAGTATTACAATGGATGAAGAAAGATATTACGCTTATTACATTTAGCATTATATAGCATTGGGCTGATATTTCTATCATTGCTGTTAGCCAAAGCTAAACATCAGATGGGAGCTCCACCATCAAAACACCATCTTTTCAGCAATCTTACATTTATTTATTGTATTATTTATTCAGAAGTTATTGGGTATAAGACAGAGGCTACTTGCAGAGCTCTGATGGATGGAGCGCTCGCCTGGCGTTCACCAGGACTTCCTGGTTTAGCTGAGGGGAGTTTGGACGGGATCCGATTCCGCTGGTTTGACCCCGGCATCGACGCGTCAGCCAATTCCCGCCACGTTCGAGTCATAACTCGGCCTAGCCAATTTACGTCCTTGGGTCTTTAGCGTGAGGTCGGGTTACAAAACCCCTCCGAGCTACATTGAACGTCCTCTAAACCGGCTTTCACAAAAAAGAAAGAAGACAGAAACGTTTTAGGTTAAAGGGGCGCAAAATAATGACAGACCATAGGCCCAGCTTAAGAATCTAACCAGTGATTACCCAGAATGCTGTGCTCCCCTGTAGTCCTGGCCCTTATCAGAGCCTTGCATCGCTCCAAACATCCCATCCATCATTTATTCTTTCCGCAAAAGACAGCAGCACCAATATAGACTTTCAACCGAAAAACGGGTTTTAAATATGGGTGATAAATCGAAAACAGGACGTTGCGAAGGAACGCTAACATTGGAAGTGTGGTTTTGGCGTGGCGTGGTTTTGGCGTGCGGTGGGAATACTGTGCACACAACACATGCTTTCCCTGAAGTCCTTTCACCATCTCCATTTAACTTTCGACTGATTGATTTGATCTGACATTGCCTTTGTCCAAAGTAGTGAATGTAGTGAAACCATAATTTAGATTGTTTTTAGATGGTTGGTACCCCAAAAACTGCAGATGTTCCTATCTCCTATCACTGCCAAGGTTGAGGGTTCCATTCCTGTATCGTAGTTCAACGGACAGAGCAATGGTTGAAAGAGAGAAGGAATTACATCATTTAGCATTTCATCCAAAGTGACTTCAGAGCAACAGTGAATTCAGAGACAGGACTGCAGCTCGGGAATCAAACCCGGGTCGCTACGAGGCATATTTCCTAGATGTTTAGCGCACTAGCAGGTTGAGCCACCGAGCCACCCAGGTGAGATGGTTTTAAAGGACAACGAAGGCCACGATGCTATGCTATGCAACGCTACAGCAATAACAACCTGCAGACAGAAGAGACGTTGACACTCAGCAGACGCCTGACCCTGAACTGCTTTTTCCCACCGTCGAAGATGAACCAGCCTGGGGCGTCCGAACGATCCTGCTTTACATCAAGGGGCCCGCGGAGACAGGACTCAGCTGGTGAAAACTCCCAGAAGGAGGAGGAGGAGTCACCGGGACCCCGACACATATTTAGGCTTCTGCCATGTATCTACTGTGTCCACTTGACTTCTTGTCAAACAATCCAGGTTTTATTCCAAACCTGTAGAGGGATGTTACATAAGTTACTTAAGAGAAGGGGATTTTGAAACGGAAAGGGTGGAAATGCAGTTGACCTTCACAGAGCGACTGTTGAAATGGCAGCTAAACAAACGATGACATTTCTGTAAAAACAGATTTTTTTGAGCCATCCAGTCATTAGATGGCCAGACAGACGGACAGACAGAAGACATACCTACAGAAACGACACCTCAGTGCCTTTAAATTTAGCTTGGCGGTCGTTCCGTTTGGCGGTCTTTCCGCCGGCCGCCGTGGAAAACAGATTTGAGCGTCTTTCGAGGGGTGGATGGCGTTCGCTGCCAGGTACCCCGTCGTATGTCTGCTCAGGTCTGTTATTCCAGAGAGCTTCCAGACGCACACCGTATCCGCAAGCAGAGCTGCTCGGACATCCATCACGCGGCGTCTTTAACGGCATCCACTGGGGTGTCTCGACAGAGCGAAAAAATAACCTGAAGTGAATTACAATGCGGTCCGGCGTTAGAAGAGCGTTTTTTAAAGCATATATTAGGTTAGATGGGGTTTGTTTGTTGCTGGCACTGCTCTTGGAAACACTGGCCCTGGAATTAGACACAGCCTTTTTTTGTTGATCGGTGAAATTAAATCGGACGATTTCAAGGTCGCCTTGTCCTCTTTGGAACGGCTTCAAAAACATTTCTTAAAGTGCCTCACTCATCTCTCACTCCGCCAGGGAGGGGAACTATTAGAAAACAGGCCGCTGACTTCAGGGTTGAGAGGATGTTGAATCTTGAGTCCTTTTGTTTTGATGAGAAGGGAAAAAGAATACTTGATTTTTACATTTTCATATTTCCACGTATTTACTTATTCAACATAATCAATAAATATGATTATATAGTTTGCCATTTTGTGGACACTTTTGTTCGAACCGTCACACCGTTGCAATACTGTGAGTGCATACAATACTTGGGTGGCCCCCCGTGGAAATCAAACCCCTAACCCTGGCAGGGTTAATGCCTTGCTCTACCAGTTGAGTTGGACAGGGAATAGAACCCCTAACCCTGGCAGTGTTAATGCCTTGCTCTACCTGTAGCACATATCATGAGCACCATTTATTTTTGTTACCCAGTACATGTTTTCTCTTGGTTTAATTTTCTCCATGCATCTTAACACATGTTAAGATAAGAGAAGAAGTTCTATATTAATCCCAGACAGGGAATTTGTCCGTCACAGCAGAAGCATAGGGCAGTAATGCTAATAAGAATGTGCAAAAAAATACAAATCGTCGAAAAATATGCAGGAAAAAGCTGGATGGACAGGAGCAGCAAGAAGGGAATCTAAACACAGAACGTGAACGTAAACTCAGCGAGGCGCTATAGTGTCCACGGGTCGGGGTGAGGCCTGGTGTGTGGTGGTCTAGAGGAGGCAGCGGGTCTCAGTTAGGTCCTCAGATCAGGGACTTGGACCGGGACCTGGTCCTGCTGCCGTCTGGTCCTCATCAGCTGGGAGTGAAGCTCGGGTCACGCAGTAAAACTTCCAGAACCTTCCAGAACCTTCCAAAGTCCTCAACGTTTCTCCTGCTGTGTGTGTGTATGAGTGTGTGTGTGCATGCATGAGTGTGTGCTGGTGCATGCATAACTGTGTGTGTGTGCATGCATGAGTGTGTGCACATGCATAGTATGTGTGTATTTGTGAGGGTTTGTGTGTGTGTGTGTTTGTGAGGGTTTGTATGTGTGTGTGTGTGTTTGTGAGGGTTTGTGTGTGTGTGTGTGTGTGTGTGTATGTGTGCCTTCTCATTGGAAAGGCCGGGCCGTGTTGGAAAGCATCACATAAGGAATACCAGAGAGATATTTGTTTATCTATTTC
>OMKN01081765.1:0-11472 GCA_900302345.1 Melanonus zugmayeri
TGTGTATATGCAAGAACACACCATGGAACATAATGTAGACACACACACACACATCAGAACACAATTTACACACATATAGGAACACATAGGAGCATGCAAGCACACACACACACACACAGGAACACATTGTCCACAAACATATTGCAACACAGGGCACAGTTAAACGAACCTGATGTTGCTCATCATTTGGCCTCTTACTACAGTGCAATTACTCCTCCTCCCACCCCAACACTCAGCACACAATACCAGCGCCTTTAAAAGCACTCAACGCTTGTTACAAGTACACCCGCTAGAGAGAATAGCTGGGAACGGGGGAACACTCCATCTCTTCATCATCATCATCATCATCAGGCTGCAGGAGAGATGAGGAGGAGGAGGGTTGGGGAAAAGGAGCAGGAGAGATGAGGAGGAGGAGGAAGAGGAGGAGGTGGAGAGATGAGGAGGAGGAGAGATGATGAAGAGGAGGAGGAGAGATGAGGAGGAGGAGGAGAGATGGAGAGATGGAGAGTGGCTCCACTTCATCCTCTACCCAGACAAAGCAGTGCATAATTCAGCCTCAAAATAGAGACAACAGCTCAGTCAGCAACAACATATTCACCCCCATGCTAACACTCCACTGAGCTGTCTTTGAGGAGGAGGTGTTAGAGCACACAGTACATTATATGGAAGAGCTTGGAAAGGCTCTGGTGTGATCTGCAAACCACACAGTACAAAACAACACACTGTAAACAAAGACTAAAGTGAAATAATGTCAGTCTGTCACCACTCTTCACAGTGTCACGACTAAGGAGACACATTCTATTCATCTATTGAGACATCTATTTTGTTAGTAATAATTGTTTAGCAACATTTTAGTGATGAACCTCAAAACCTCTAAAGCACACAGCGAATCATGAAATCGCACAAATATGAACCGAAGTATGCTTTGGGCTTAACGGTGAAATGATTAGAAATGGGATTCTTTTCCCATTTAGGGATTAGTAGTGGGGATTGGGATCAGGATTGATGTCAACATAGTTGGAGTAGAACAAGGCGGACCGCCCCCTCCCTAAAGTTGTTCCACTTCCTCATCAAAGGGCCGCCCTGACCTAATTTATGCCAACGCCGCGCTGGTCTGACCGCATTGTTTTCAGGCCAACCACCGCCATGACAACAACTCCCCTCATCACCCTTCGAGTCTCACAATGGATCTGGTGTGGAGGCGCACGCTGGCAGAGCTTGGGTCCATCAAGTGGGGGAATCAACCATCAACCCTGGGCTATTCAGTGGGCATGCCTGGGTCTTTGTTTACAGGGTCTTTGTGTGAATGTTGTGACGATAACTCTGGTTTTAATCGAAGGGACGGTGAGAGATACATAGAGAGAGAGCGCTTACACTGCACCCCCTTGCCCCTCCATCTTATCTTTTGTGTTTTGCCTTTTACTGTTAAACTATTGCTATTTACTATTTGGTCATTTAGCGACTTACAGTGAATGTTGTCATAAGGAGCAGGTAGGGGTTAGAGCATCTTGCTTAAGGATGCCTTGGACACGGCTCAAGGTTTCTCCCACTTGTTGTTTATTCATAGACTACGTAGTCTATCAACATTATCAACATTGTTCCTTATCTGAAAGCCATGACGTCTTTACCAGAGCTAACCTCTAAAGGCTCCTACCCACTAGGCGACAAACCCGACGATTCTAGGGTCTGCGATCGGGGCTAAAGTCAGCTCTGATTGTCGTGTAGTGTGGGGGGTCTCAAGACACGTGATTTCACCGCTCCCCTGTAGAGTCAAGAGGGCAAAGATTTTTTCAAACCGGTTTGATATTATCGGGCCCGACTCGTGTAGTGTGGGGGGCACTGAGACTGAGATTGTCGATTATGCTGGCAACAGCCAATACGATTTGAGATCAAGAACGACCAATGGGGTTTGAGGTCAAGAATGGCCAATGGGATGTGAGGTCAAGAGGAAGAAAAGGGGAATGAACTGGGAATGTGTTCACTGTTTACAACAACAACAACAGCTACAAGTTTCTACAATTTCTACAAACGTGTCAAGAACTATGTCCAAAGCAGCTATTCCTCGCGTCCTCTGGACACCAGCGATGGAGAACTGGTCCAACTCTGGCAAGAGCACGAATGTCTGTTCAAATACCACAACTGGTTGGCGAAAGAAAAAAGCTGGAATGCTTCCAGCTTTAAGGTGCAGATAATCAGATAGTTGAGTCTTCATGTGTGTACCCCCGCATGTTCCCAGTCGCCCAGTGTGGACCACCGCCCAGATGGCGAGTTAATGTTGTCATTAAGGAGCAGGTAGGGGTTAGAGCATCTTGCTCAAGGATGCCTACAGGTAGACTGTGGACAACCTAGAACCTTTGGGCTATTACCATTAGATTCATCTGCCCCTCTCTCTCTTCTACAACACACGGATTTCTTTCATGTTGTCTCTCCCTCTTTCTCTTGTCTCCGTGTCTGTCTCTGTCTCTCTGTGAGGGAGAGTGCTGCACGTCCTCCAGGTTTACGGCTGCTTCTTCTTCTTCAACATCCTTCTCGTTTTGTCGAGTCACTTTCCTTGGGCACGGCTCAAGGTTTCTCCCACTTGTTGTTTATTCATAGACTACGTAGTCTATCAACATTATCAACATTGTTCCTTATCTGAAAGCCGTGACGTCTTTACCAGAGCTAACCTCTAAAGGCTCCTACCCACCGCCGATTCTAGGGCCGACTGACCAACTCGGGGAGGTGGGGGGGGGCGATCGGAGCTGAAGTCAGGGGGGGCCAAGACCAGTTATGTAGTGTGCTGTCGAAGTCGCCCTGACTTTAAAAGTCGCCTAGCGGGTAGGAAGCTTTAGTCAGACCAGAGGTTAACCATGGACATTTTCTGTGACAGCATTTGTGATGTCCCACGTGGGTGAGGTCTGGGGAGGATGGGGGGATGGTCAAGGTGGAAGGTTCCCATGGAGTAAATCTAGATGGGGGGTCTGATCACCAGAGTCCTTGGGGGAGGTTGGGGGATATCGCGGCTGGCCATCGCCTGACATCGTTCTCTGAGCTGATAAGGTTGTGAGTCAGGGTTCAGACGAAAACCAAAGAACCCCCCCTCCCCAACCACAAGAGACTCTTTCAACAGAAGCCTTTTCCTTTTAACTGTGTTCACAGTGTGTTCAGGCCTTGGGACACAGAAACTGTGTTCAGGCCCAAGGCTGTTCCTGCCCTCTGTGTGTGTGTTTGTGTTTCTTTGTGTGTGTGTGTGTGTGTGTGTGTGTGTGTGTTTAACCTCACCTTTACTTGAAGGTTTCCATGTAACTCTGTCTCTCTCTGTTTATTGGTCTATTGGGTATTGGCACACATCAGTCCATTCTTACGGTAATGCCAACAGTGAAGGCTGTGTCAGTCCTCTGTTTTATAGAGGAGGGAGGGGAGTGGAAGCGAAGCTGGTGATGTCATGGCAACAACTCACGGCCTTCACACCTCACGGTGAAAAAGGAACAAGTCTCGCCAGAGGCCATAATTTGCGCTTCCTCTGCATATGCCAGTAACAGCCATGTTAACGGATTCATGACGAGTTCACTCACAGTGAAGTAACACTGGAGTCATACACACAAAAGAAACCATGCACACAGACACAGTTTACTTAGACAGCAAGTCCGTTTTCTATTCCAGTGCTTGGCTTTTGTGCGATGAAGCTACATTCCCAGGTGAACTCAGGTGAGGTGAGGAACAATGCGGTTGGTCGAGTAGCATGTTAAGGTATGCTTTGGCATGGTACCACAGCGGGAAAAAAAACATTGATGACACGTCTATTGGTCCTAGTCTCTACAGGACCAATAAGAGTGGAGGGACCTCTAAGCGGACCTCTGACAGTATCTGACTCTAATAAGGGGTTTAGGGAGGACATTTTCAGCAGTTTTTTTTCTTTTTCTACGGGCCACAGTTGACGTCAGATTAGGAGACCGGGGCAGAAGACCACACATAGCTGTGGCTGCCAGCTAGTTGTGGCTAACCGCTAGCTGGGGCAGCATGCTAGCTTTCAGAGGCGTTCACTTGGGCGATTTCGCAACTCGGAATGTTTTGAGCAGCAGTTGATTTTGTGTGTACGATCAACCAGCGTTATTTTATGTGGCGACCGATATTTACGAAAAAGTACTACTATAGAGCTACTAATAAAGACTAATATGCTAAAACTACAACAAACCGTATATTATACTTCTACATAAAACGACTACAATAACCATGTAACACTACTCCTTTAAAACACCACTACTGCTACAAAGTACTACTACTGCTGCTAAAAATGACTAAAACTGCTAGCTAGTGTTCCAGTTGGTGCCATGCATTTTGCTGCCCTCGAGACCACAGCACCTAGCAAGGTGTGCACTCTCCAAGCACTCTCCAAAAGTGAGCGGACCTAGGCAGCTTTTCACTAGCGACACCAATATGAATTCCAGCAAACAGGCGAATGTTGACAGGAGCTCTCATTAAACGACAAAAACAAAACAGCAACTTGGGTTGTTTTCAGGATTAAAGAAAGGGGTGCAATTAGCAATTTCTGAGATTACAAAATGGCTTATATATTTTGTATCCCAAGCCTCAGAAACTTGCTTGAGCTGCAATTAGAGGGTTTTTCAGTGACAGCAGGCATGGCCAGTCCAACTGAATGTCCTTGGAAAGACATGGGCGCAGCTCTCAGAGGCTGTAGTTTGTGGTTGTTGGGTCAATAGCAAGGCATAACTCTGCAGTGGTGGGAAAACTGCTCGTATTCTTTACTTATGTCAAGATAAAAGTCCCTTCAGAAAACAAGTACTCAATTAACGATTCTGAATGAGTACAAGCTGTGAAGTCTTTGGAATATATATACAGTATATATATATAAAACATAGTTAAACTGCATATTCATCAGCATAACCTCATGTTCATAACCATTGGCTGGATATTACCATGGATATTTCTAAACAGTTTTATAGTCTGCACAGTGGTGGACTTTCCCAGATTTCACCCCAATTGAAACTGACCTCACGACCACAGGGGCATATTTTATTGTTGCCATTCATTAGTAGTTTCGCAATAAAAGAACAGTGAGAATCTAAATAACAGACCATGCTGTGTATGGAGATGAACTTTGAACTTTGAACTGCGATGAGTTTCCCACATGCGCACGCATCATGTGATGTCATGAGCCTACACGTCCAGGTACACCCCATTGTGGACATACAACATTAGAAAGACTTTCAAGCGTAGGGCCGACTACAAACTCTTGTCGTTACTTGCCACATGATACAAGTAACGACAAGTAACAAACACTGTGGAAACCTGGAGAGGTGTCCCAGATACCTACGTGAGATACAGACAAAACCAAACCTGCCTAATGTTTGCTTTGCAATACTAACAGATCTACTTATTATGAATACGATGAGCAGATTCATTCTTAGGTCACTCAAGTTAAAGGGGAACTTCGCCGATTTTCAACCGGCTTTGTACCATTTCAATGTGGGTAGTATATGCAAATTAAAAATGTTTACCTTTCCTCCATGTTGCCTGCACCCAGATCTCCCCGTAGAATCAAGTACTTTGGAGTCTGTTTGACAGTTTAACATAAAAGTTATCTGATTAGCAGACCTAATGCTAATGCTATGCTATTCATACAACCTAGCTTTACTGAAATAATGTTAGGGGAACCGTCAGGGCCCTCTAGGCCCTCAGAGAGGGCCTAAGATATTCTAAACATATTCATATTCTAAACATATTCTAAACAAAATGTTTCTGAGGAAATAAACCCTTCAAACCTGCCTATTCAGCATGTGTTGGAAAGTGAAGGGTTAAATGAAAGAAGCCCCTTTGTCTTTATCAAAATGTTGCTGACTGTTGGGAAGAAAATGCTATGCAGCTCTGTGATTGGTGGTCCCTCTATAATTTCACAGAGGGCCAAGTAATAGTAATTCAATGAGAGACTAATTTCAATTGACAGTACAATTGACCAATCATATCTTCCCTTTAAATGGGTGGGCTTTGTTATCGCTAACTTTATGACAAGTTCTGCCCGCTAGAAGGATTCTGAATAAACATGTAGCTAGCCTGTTGGCAGGGTTGCTAGGTCCTGCTAAAATGTCCAGCCCAAAGACCATTCAAAAGCCGCCCCAACTGCCCTAAAGTAGGCCAAATATTTTGTTGTTCCATTTTGGCCAATGTTTTGCAATGAGTAATATTTACATACATTAGGTTTCTTATATTTTTTGTTGTAATAGCAAAATATTTAGAATCAAATGCGTGAAACTGGCAGGGTTGCCAATTTCACGGTAACCACAAAGCTGGCAACCCTGCCTGTTGGTTCACTTCACGATGGCAGCCATGAGTAACGTTCCCGCTAGTGAGGAGGACATTGTGTCCAATTTATTATCAACTCCGTTTTCTAGATTAACTTTTAATGAAAAGTTGGAGTTAATCGAAAGAGGAAGGTTTTTTTTGTGCCTTTTTCCCGACGGGGGAAGGGGGGTCAGGGGGCCAAGGTTTAAGAGTCACGGTTCGCTACTGCATAACAGGAAGGAGCACTTTTAATTCCCCCGTGAGTTGTTCAGCTAATCCCCAGCTTGCTGCTTTGCATCTTGCGGTTTGTTATTGTTGTGATTTCTGGTGAGCTAGCATATCGTTCGGAGCTAAACCACCAGGCCCTGGGGCACGAGAACACCTCACCCCGGCCCCTCCGGCTTCAACCCGTCTTCTGACTAAACATCATCTGGCAATAGCCTGGTTTTTAATATGATTGACGGGGGTTTACCAAGCACTAGTAATTTGCATGGGGGCTTACCTTGTATTTGGACCAAAACAAGATTTGATCAAGATCTGAGTGTGGCCGAGGAGCTGGCGAGATGTGTTTTCGGGGTGTGGTGACGTGCACCAAACAGGAAGTGTACCATAACCGTGTGGCCTTTTCAATGTGTTATGTGTTTATTTATTTATTATTAATGTGTAAGATTCCACAGCTACTCTCTGATTGGTAGTTAACTCATCACATCATGGGAAAATCCGCCCCTGTCATTGTATGTCACGCAGAATACCATTGGAAAACCGAAAGGTTCTGGGTTCGATTCCCAATGCCCCCCCCAAATCCCCACATCTGTACCAGTGCCTTTAGGATGACTGTAGTTTAACAAGAGGCCAGAAAGTAAGTGCACTCCTTATCAGAGAAGCATCCAATTCTGATTCATCATCCGGAGGCTATGTCCATAACTCTGACATAATTGTCATTACTACCTACTAGTCCTTTCCATGATTCAGCTTGTTGGAAACAGAGACAGTTTTCAACAGAACAGACAATTACCAGCCTTTCACTGGTGCATAATTCAAACACTCCTCTTGTGTGTCGAAGTGTAACCCAAGAGCCAGCGGGTTTAAAGGTCTTAAATTGGGGCGCTGCTGTAAAGCCGTGAGCAGGCACAACATAAAGCCACAGAACAGGAAAGCATGCTAATAAATGTGCTTTACTAGCATGCTACATCCTCTAGGTGTGTTATAGAGGATATATAGCCTGCTATTATAGCATGCAACATCCTCTATATGTGTTATAGATACAACATGCAATTAAAGCATCCTATGTGTGTTATAGAGGATACAGCATGCTATTAAAGCATGCTATATGTGTTATAGAGGATATAGCATACTATTCAAACATGCTATATGTGTTATGCTACACAGCAACAATGTTATGCTTTACTAACACGTTATATGCTATATAGAGGATATGTGCTATATCCTCCAACAGTAGGTGGTGAAGAGCTCTGTAAACAGACAGGCAGTACGTTCCGATCCCCTCCTCCGCATGAATCATAGTTATGGTACATCGCAGTCCCTCGTCCCTTACCGCATCTCAGAAATATTCTGCAAGGCATCCACACACACACACACACACACACTGTATTGCACTTTGTGTTTGTTTTGTTCTTTTCTTGTTTTGGAACCCACAGTGGCATGGCAAGACGTGATTGGTCGAAAGGGATGTTTACGGGTGGACCTTCGGCCAGCAGTAGTGTTTCTAACAAGACGGCGTTGACCACGCCACGTGTAGGCATGGTGGAATGGGCTGGAGGGAATGTCAGAGGTCGACACATTGTGGTGAACGCACAAAGATGCTCTTGTTCACTTCCCGGAGCCCCATCTGTCACCCTCCCACCCTACATACACACTCACGCAGGCACACACACACACGCACACACACACACAATCCAATGGTTGGAGCAGTGATTGCTCGTGTTTGTCAAGTCAAGTTCACACCAGAGCGTGTGGACAACATTTGCATTCCTGAGTGCGGCGGGCGCAGACGGACTGTAACGTGGGGCGGCGTCCACAGAGCAAACCCCTGACCGTGGGAACCTCCAGACACAGCGGACAGTACAGTATGGGGAGGTGCACAGAGCACAATGTGTTCCCCCCCACACCTATGGGCCTTAGAATGCTAACCGTTAATGACGATGTTAACATGTTTCTCTACATCAACTTCTCTGAGACAATGGTATAGGGGTGATGTTGTCACCAGGAGGAGCAGGACCACTCGGAGGTGGGGGAGAGAGAGGAGGTGGCGTAGGGCCTTTGCAAAACAACAACTTTTCCATAGGTATGAGAAACCTCAGTGGGCTGTAGAAACCACATAAGTATCCAACAGGACCAGATGCAGGTAGGTGAACCACCTACCTGCATCTGGTCCATGCAGAGATGCAGCCTGGCTTTCAAAACTCCATCCTCAACTCTCATAACCTCTATCTCCCTCCATCTTATCCATCCATCCACCCAGCCACCCATCCCTCTATCTAGCCAATCATCCATCCATCCATCCATCTACTTGCTCTGCCAACAAACAGATTTCCCACCCACAAGAAGCTTCGGTGGTGAGAATCCTGACCACTCGGCCGTGATGGAAATGGGATGTGTTCTTAAAGAGCTGAGAAGATTCTACTACTTTAATATCCATCCATCCATCCATTGTCCACCGCTTATCCGGAGTCGGGTCGCGGGGGCAGTAGGCTGAGCAGGCTATTCCAGACGTCCTTCTCCCCAGCGACGCTTTCCAGCTCCTCCTGGGGGATCCCGAGGCGTTCCCAGGCCAGGAGGGATATATAATCCCTCCAGCGGGTCCTGGGTCTACCTCGTGGTCTCCTCCCAGTTGGACGTGCCCGGAACACCTCCATAGGGACTTTACTTTAATATTATCATTTTAATTATCATCATCATAATTATCATAATTTTTAATTGCACAAAGTTGTTGTTGTTGTTGTTGGTGGTGAAGAAACTTTTTGTAGAGGGAGGGCCACATACCACCTACATCTTATCCCTGACGCTGGGCAGCCAGACACCTGATAGCTTCCCCCTTCACAGCAGAATGCTAAGCAACATATATACAGTACATACTATATATATCAACACCTATATCTGTATCCGTATAATACACCTATATCACTATACCGACAGTAGGCCTATGTCTATATCTCTATACCTATATCTAGGCCATGTGGTATAAATAACTATATCAGGACAATCTGGACAAACTATATCCTTTCAACATGTGAAACACCTGCTTTTGGCTTCATTCATTTTAGACAGAGTGGTTTGATTATGGGTGAGCTGTCACGGCACCAACACAAGAGAACAACTTAACACCTTTTTGACACGTTATCAACACACGTTATCAATGAACAAGTGTCAATAAGGAGATTGGGGTTTAAATAGGAAGTTAATATTTAACACATACTTACTCCACTGATTGAGTAAGCTATTCATGTGCATCTTGGGGGGTGGGAAGACAAACGGGCCGGATGATGGGTCAAGATGGAGGAGACAGGTCACACACTGGAGAAAACACACACGACACACACACAGTGAGCAGAAGCAACAACTGTACACACACTTGACACACAACATGTGCACTTGACACACACTTGTTTGGCAGCACACATGTGCTGTCAAACAAGGCAACGTTTATTTAATACATGTCTGGGGCTTGGATGAAGGATGGATGCCATGAATCGCAGAGGCGTGTTTGTCACAAAACGGTTTTATTATTTAGGCCTACAGCAGGGTTCAACTTTTAGAAATAACTTTTACATGCAATGTGCATATTTACATGCAATGTACATGCAATGTGCATACAACAAATAAAAAACATTAAACATGAGGATAGGCTACTCACAGGACTCTGATCTGAATCTTTTGCAGTGCAGAATGAAGTCCTGCTTCCGATTGACTTCAAAGGCGACGCGTCGCGATGTTTTATCCGCTTCGATCTCTGCGGGTTTAACTTCCGCGCGCACAGTGCTGCTGCTCGTGCAGCATCCGACCACCAATGCGCCGATCCTACGCAGTGCTCGAGCTCCCACTTGGCATCCCAGGGTCCGGACGTACGGGGCGGTGCCTCCACTGCCAACCAATCAGCGATCCCGACGCGCAAAGTGGGCGGAGTCTCCCTCTCCCGTTAGCAGCCAATCAGCGGTTGGTTGGTATGTTTCAGTTTATGTGTGATATGCACACTAGAGAACAAATACGTAATTAATGACCACGAAATGCTTTTCAGGCAATTTCAGGAATCCTCAACCGTGCAACATATAACAAATAAGAGTGTAAATAAATACAAAATTAATTAATTAATTCATTAATTAATTATTAACGCCCAATCGGTAACGCCCACTGTACGTTCGGACCCTGGGATCTAAGTACCTAAGGGAGGGGAGAGCAAAGAAAACAAGTGGAGGGGGAGATGCCTGGGGGCCCAGGGTTGTCTTAGAAACCAGTGTTAGATCAGCCTCCCACTGGTTCACCCTGGAGGAGGAGGGAACTGTTGTAGCCAGTTGTAATCTGGTTATAATTAATAAGGCATTCAAGATGGCAAATTAGTTTATTACATTTATTTGTTATGGGACCATATACAAAATTAATCATTAGAGATGCATTGCACCAGATTTAGTTACTAGCTCATTTGTGTTGTCAGTAAAGTAAGTGTTTAGTAAAGTGTAAAGTGTTTAGTAAAGTGAGTTGTTTTGCAACAAGGGAATTCAGTGATAGGCCTACCTTGAAGGAAGACAAAGGGGAGGCATAATTAGAGGTAGATAAACAGGTTACATTATTCATACTGTGATGTGTGTGGTTTCAAGAGGTTGTTACTCAGAGAATAAACCAACTCCCACTTGGTCAGAATGGTGGAGATAGAATAGGCAAGGCAGGTTTAGCACCCTTAAAACACAAAGACCAGGCATAGTGCTTTACATAAGCTTTACATAATGCTTTGGGTATAACGCTATAAGACACCACCTGTGAAGTGGTTCAAGGGAGAGAAAACAAACACTGGAAACAAAACGCGGTTTGTTTGCCAGCTTGTTGACAGACATCGTGGGGTTGGTTCTTCAGGGGGGAGACATCTGAGCCAAACTCAGGTTACCACCGTCATTAAAAGACTTCATTAAGCAGAGAGCTGACAGTGGCTCCACCACCAGGGCCACCACTAGAGGGGAATGT
>OMKN01081768.1:4346-16498 GCA_900302345.1 Melanonus zugmayeri
GTACAGCGACTCAATAGTCACACAGACTATGACAAACAGAGTATGTCTCGTACATACCATCTAACGACCCAACACTGACTATACAAACACAGAGACAATAAGTAGGCTGCCAGGTGATTGCCGGATTGGCACCAGCTTGGTGGCTCTGCCAGCCTCCGCTACCATCTCCTCCACACCTGGCCAGTAGAGGGAGACAAAACCCACAATGAACAAAACACTCAACATACAGACCTAACACTTTCATCCTTTGATCTCTCCACTCTCCTGTCCACGAAGGCATAAAAAAAAGATGTGTTCAGAAAATCTACCCTTATTTACTTTGAAACAAAACTGTTGGGAGTTGTGCACACTTGAAACGTGGAACCGTTCATGTTGTGCTCCTCCAGAAAAATCCAATGCAGAGTGATGGCTGGCCAGAGATGCCTGAGCTCAGTGAGCAAGACCTGAACGACGAGGAGAGCGTACAACAGGCCAAAACCATCATCCTCAACTGGACCAAGGACCTGAGGGCCCAGCCGGAGGTGAGATGAGGGCAGGAAGACCATACGTAATCTATATGTAATGTATATGTAATCATTTCAGTAACTTTAGTTATAGTAATATATTTCCCTTGTAACCTTCCCTTCTAAGGTTTGCTTGAACAAGCTTATCGGGTTAACAATTGACTCCTCCGATGAACTATCAACTCATACTCATACTTGTGTGTGTAGCAAAGCGTGTGGCCCGGGGAGCCTGTGGCGAAGGTGCTGGAGGACCTGCAGTCTGCCTGGCGTTGGGGCCGCATGCCCAACCTGCTGACCGCTATGGAGATGGTCATGTGGACCCTCATCTGCCAAAGCCTGGACAAGGTATGGAAGCTTGATCTATTGTATACACACTCACATAGTACAGTTAACTCCGTATTTGTAGTCTGTAGTAATTTCATTCAATAACATGTCAAATGTTGGTCAGCCTTTTTTTTTACGAAGCTAACAGGTTTGTTTTTCTACAGGAGACGATACCTCAACAGTGGTTTATCTGGAAACAAAGGACTCAGAAAATTGGTGTGTAACGGACTGATCGGTTACTGTATATTCAGTGTTATACAGTATATCTGTACATTTATTGACCTATGACCTCTTCTTTTTTTTTAAACTTCAGGAGCTGTCCGTTACATTCCACACTCAAGTAAGTGAAAACAGCTGAGCAGGGATACTGATATGATTTATATACTTTTGTTAAATCTACGATGTAAAAACAGCCATGTAATCGAACAATACTAACCATTGTATTTTGTACTTTATGCTACAGTTTGGGAGTGGATCTCCGACTCGGCAGGTACCTGGTTATTGTTATTCTGAATAATAATTGTATTAATATGAATATGAACAATATAATTTTATGAATGCGTTTTTTGTGGAATGTGGTTCTTTACTGACATCTTTTTTTACCACCTCAGTGGAGGTGACCCTTGACCTGGACACTGCCAACCCCGACCTGCTAATCACCGGCAATGACAAGCGCATGCGCTGTGGCTTCCAGAGGAGCGACGTGGCCAACTACCACCAGCGCTTTGACGGCTGGTGGTGCGCCGTGGGCGCAGAAGGCTTCACCTCCGGCCGCCGCTACTGGGAGGTCGAGGTGGGCGAGCGCGACTGGAGGCTGGGCGTGGCCCGGGAGTCGGCCCTGAGGAAGGGCTTCAGGTCCCTGAACACCGACACGGGCTACCTGACACTGCGCCTGGAGCGTGGCAGCGAGCTGAAGGCCCTGACTGTGCCATATACCTTGCTGCCGCCAGGCCTCATCCCCCGCAGGGTGGGCGTCCATCTGGACCACGACCACGGCCAGCTGTCCTTCTATGACGTGGACACCCGCGCCCACATCTACACCTACAACGAGGGCTTTGGCACGGAGAAGCTCTTCCCACTGTTCGGTACGGTGGAGATCGTCGAGGACCTGGTGATCCGTGCTCCGGTTGTCAGGTCCACCTGCCTCTGCCCCATCTCCTGCATCTGGGCCTGAGGTTTCCATCTGTTTTAAGACCAACCATTCGCTTCTTTTGATTCTTCTCTTCACTGCTCCAGTAGGGATCAGATGACACCCATGACTCTTATCTTAATCATGTAGTATAATCCAGACATCCTTTGCTGTAAAAGACCACCATTGAGACAGAAGATATAATAGCTACTCTGTGTAACCACTCTGTGCTGCTGCATTAGCGTTATTGCTAGTACCTCTTCCTCACTAATTAAAATGCAAACGTTGATCACATACATGTACCTGTATTTTCATAACATGTAAAGAACAGTTGAGTATTCATACCACATACTGTGCAATATTAACCCTGCAGTAACAATGCACTTTCTGTGAATAAGAAATAAAACTAACTATGAATGTGTATTCCCTGTTTGGTCTATTGGGCTGTGCTGGGGTAACAGTTCATTTTAGCTGCTTAAATAATGCAATCACTGGGCACAACTCAAACTATTAATGTTTTTATTGAGGTATCTATGAAAAATAGATCTCAAATATATCTGTAAAAGAGAAAACAAATGATCAATATAAAAGGATATGCACAAGTCAGAGGAGAAACTCAGTCAAAAACAACATTTGGTTGTAATGTAATCATTTATAATGATTACATTCTCAGTATGCCAGAGTTGTAGTTTTCAGATTTCAAAATATGGATTTACTGTTTTTTTACAAACCTTTTCTTTTGAATAAATGAATAGATGTGGTACACTGAATCAAACCGTGGCTGTATCTAGCCTGAGCTTCTTCCTCGTCGTTGGTAAAGGCGTGTACCAGTTCAGTCCAATCACAGCTGGCTCTCAATGCAAAACATGAACACATGGCTTCTGGGAGCGCTGTGGATTGAGGACGTGTCTTTAACTTTAAAACACGGAATATGGCTGACATTAAAATATTGCATAATATTATGCGTTTTAGGTTCATAGAAAAATGTTCCGGACGGTTCAACTTTCCAAACCACGTTCCACGTACAAGCTTCTAGCCGTTCACGAATGCAATGATGTCATCGTCCTGCGACCCATTGAGAGAAGTTTGATGGCAAGAGAGCTACATAAGTTCCACAAATGGCATCCTTAAAACAGTCTTTAAAAACGCACTTTGGATTCGATAGCTTCAGATCCAAACTACAGGAAGATGTCGTCAAAGCAGTCATCAAAGGTAGCGACAACCAGAACAATTTGCTGAAAATAGCTCAAGATAATTCCGTGTGATTAGCCAAGAATTAGCCGGCTAGTGTCAACCTGCCAGTAGTAACTAAGAAACGAAAATGGAATCAATGTTAATGTTACAATTATGGAAATGACTTGTACAAACCAGTTTTTAGCTTGCAGCCGCTTTAATGTTAATTGAAAATGTCGAATGCCTTGTTAGTAACAGATAAAAGCATCTTCTTTTAGGTGGCAGAGATGTATTTGTATGTATGCCCACGGGAGCTGGCAAATCTCTCTGTTATCAACTTCCTGCGGTGATGTCTAAAGGCATCACTTTGGTCATATCCCCTCTAATTGCTCTCATTCAGGTCAGTCTTTATCCCAGTTGTATTACCACTTTATTAGGCTACAAGCTGTGGGCCATTAGATGAAGCATTAGCCAGTTTTTCATCCCGATTCTCATTCTTTCCCCCTTGCTTGCAATCCCTCCCATAAGGACCAAGTGGATCACCTCAGGGAGCTGAACATTCCCGCTTGCTCCATCAATTCCAAGCTCCCAGCAGGGGAGCGGCGTGTAATATTCGCTGACCTGGAGAGCCAGAGTCCCAAGTTGAAGCTGCTCTACATCACGCCGGAGATGGTGGCGTCCCCTTCCTTCCAGCCCTGCCTGACGGGCCTGTGCTCCCGACAGCTGCTGTCCCTACTGGCTGTGGATGAGGCCCACTGCGTCTCCCAGTGGGGGCACGACTTCAGGCCCGACTACCTCAAGCTGGGGAACCTTCGCAAGCGCTTGCCGGGGGTGACCTGCGTGGCCCTGACGGCCACCGCGCCCCAAAAAGTCCAAAAGGACATTGCAGACTCGTTGCAGCTGCGTTCTGTGCTGTCGTATACCACGCCGGTGTTCCGCAGCAATCTGTTCTATGATGTCATCTTCCGGGAGCTGCTGGAGAACCCTTATGTCCACCTCCATGCCTTTGTTAAAGAGACGCTGTCGCTGAGCAGTGGTGCCAAAGGACAGGTGGGTTTAACCTGCATGGTTACCACCAGAAATTCTGGACCCATACCCATACCAAATCTTTCATTTCAAGTATCTGCCAAGTACTGAAATGAATTATTTATATTATTTATTTTATGGGCTTGTATTCCTTTATGGACAGGAGAGTAAAAAGAGACATGAAAGTGGGTTGTAGAAGAGAGGGGATGATAGGACTGCAGGTGGGAATCGCCTATATACATTTTACATTTTAAAGGATGCAGCTTCTTAAAAGCCTGTAGACGTTTTGATGCAGGACTTACTTTGGAGACTAAAAAGACTCTTGTTTCACCTTTGTTTGTGTGAGTAGGGCTGTGGGATCGTGTACTGTCGGACCAGAGAGAACTGTGAAACCGTGGCCTATCAACTGACCAAACTCGGGGTGTTGTCTAAGCCCTACCATGCAGGTCAGAGTTTCTACTAGATCCTATATGATGATGTATTACTCATCTGATCTATTATGAAGCTAAATGGATAACAAAGAATCAGACACATTGATGGATACCAAAGAAGAGGTACCAAAGAAGATTGTATTGTAATCGTTCTGCTGTCCCAGGTTTGAAGGCAGGAGATCGTGCAGAGGTCCAGAGTGATTGGATGCAGGGCAAGGTGCTGGTCATCGTAGCCACGATTAGCTTTGGGATGGGTGTGGACAAGGCTAACGTTAGGTGAGACAAGATAATTGTAACATTTCTTGCAGTGTTTTTTTTTTGGTAAACCTTTACTTCATAATGAACGATATCATGTTCAAGTAGAAAACCTGAGATAAAACCTGATTTAAAAGAAGTTACCTGTTCACTGCAGCCATCACCTTTGTCCAAACATATTTTAAATCATGAATGTCTAAGGAATTAAACGCATGGCTTTATCCAACAAAGTGGAAATCTAATTTTGAACACAGTGAAATGCCACAGCTTGTAGCCAAATGGAAGTGGTAATAATAACTGGGATAAAGACTGAAAATGTGCGTAGTTCAGGTTTAATAAATAGATTTAATAAGTTTAAACATGCCTTGTTGTTCAATGTTTGTGATTTGTTCTGCTAGAGGAGTGTCCACCTTTCCTACCAGTGGAAAGAGTGATGACATGTCATTATTCCTAATAATTCTACACAGATATGATTTATCGTAACAGTGAAAACGGAATTGGAATCTGTTTCAACTTTCTATAACATTTTAGACACGATGCGTCTATATGCTCATGTCTTTTTTTTCCCCCCCTGTGAAACGTGCAGGTTTGTCGCCCACTGGAATCTGGCCAAGTCTCTAGCCAGCTACTACCAGGAGTCTGGGCGAGCGGGAAGAGACGGGCTGCCTTCCTCCTGTCGCACCTACTACTCTCCCAGAGACAAGGAGCAGATGAACTTCCTCATCCGCAAGGAGGCCGCCCGCAAGCAGGTGGGCACCACCGTTGGTCCACTGGAGACAGACATCATTTCGTTTGTTAATAAAGCTTTAATACAGCTTCATTATAAAGCTGTATTGATGATTATTCACACACATTTTGGGGTATTTTGGGGTAGGAAAAGCGTGGGTCTCAAAAGGAGACAGACAAAGCGGGAATCACAGACTTTGAGGCCATGGTGTCCTTCTGCGAACAGGAAAGGTAAGTAAGCTGACTGTCTTTTAAGTTACATTTTTTTACACCTAAACACACAAATCCAAACATTAGCCAACAAGATTGGCTAAAATAAAAAAATTATACGTTTTCTACTGAAAATCTACAATATTCCAAACTTTAATATTCCATAATATAACCATTATTTGTATGTAATTTACAAACAGCAGAGGACAGAATTAAACATTTAAGCTTTTGTTTGGTTTGCACAACTATCATCAACTCCCAAGAGTGTAGTAACAAAGCAGTGGTTGGAAGGAAATTGTTGAATTGAATGATGATATAATTGCCCCCCCAATAACATCTCCCCCCCTCCTCCGGCCTATTGCCACCTGCTGTAAGTTATTTACATCTCCCTAGTACGTTTTTTGAGAAGACATTTTGACTAGGATTCATCCTCCTGTTGAATCCTCCTTCCAGCCAAGCACAGGGTACAGCATGACTCACACGCGCCAGTCAAAGCCAACACACACACACACACACACACACACACATATCTCAGGTCCAAGGCAGTATTATTGGACCTCTGAAATGTCGGGATGTTGATGTTCCTGAAATTGTGTGTGTGCGTGTGTATATTTGGATGTATTTCAGGACATCCGTGTCTGTATTTGTCAGCAGTGACAGTGTTGGTCAAGGGCTGGGTCCCTCTTAACGCCACTTTTCACCCTCTACATGAGACGCGCACGCTCAATGAGTCCGTGAGTCCATGAGTACTGTCCGCAAAAAACGCAAGTCCTAAGTCCTAAGTCTCCATACGTGGCATTACATTCACCCCATGCAGGCTCTCTCATGTGTTGCTGTGACCTCAGAGATAGTCCTCTCTGTTTCCGATGTGCTATTGAGACCCGGTATTTTAACCCGTTTGAGATTGGATCTCACATTCCAAGGGTCCGCATTCGTTGATAGCTAGAATGGCCCATTGGGTCAATTCTTCGCTCCTTTGGTGATGGACTTGCAGCAGCAGCAGGACACACAGGTCAGTACCATCATCAGCACGATGAGCACTGAGGGACATCAAGAGGGGACAAACGCATGTTAGGGTTGGATCAGTCACTCACTAATGTATCATGCCAGAGGACCGATCCAAGATGGATCCCCGTAAGGTACTTTACACAGAACTCACAGATGAAGGCCACGAGGATGAAGAAGGCCCCCAGCTCAATGGGCTCGGCATTGGGCAGAGCTTGTAGCTTCACCCACAGCTTGTTCAGGAGGCTCAGCGTCTGCTCTCTGGCCTCCATCCTGCTGGGACAGAGAGAGGGCAAGCAGCCGCAATGTCTTTACTGACGGAGGGTTGGGTCTATCCTCGGCAGAAAACCATCAGACCCCGAACTCTCCTTCAAGTTCCAACATGGCTATTAGTTATTATTATTAGGGCTAGTGTCAATGTTGATTTTTGTAAGGTCAATTAGAAATGGCCATAACTTTGGCTACGTTCACCACTATATATAATAATGTATGTATAACCCCTCATTGGAAAGATACTAACCATGTCTAACTAGTGGTGAGGTAACTAGCTCCCCTGTGGAATAGGGGAATCATTGACGAGGCCAAGTTAGACCATAGGTCACAGTAGTGATAATAAGAGTTGTAGTTCAGCATATTCTACCATTCAATGCTTTAATAATAATACATTTTATTTGTAACGCACTTTACATTCCAGAGAATCTCAAGGTGCTACAGAGAAGACAGGAAATAAATAACAATAAATAGAATTTAAGGAAAAGAGAAAAACACATAGCGTAGCGACATATAATAGGACATGAAACTAATGAAAGGCTTTTCTAAAAAGGAGGGTCTTGAGTCCGTGTTTAAAGGCGTCAACAGTTTGTGGTGCTCTCAGGTGGTTGGGGAGAGCATTCCAAAGTTTGGGTGCTGCAGAGCAGAAGGCTCGTTCGCCCATGGTGTGCAGCTTAGTCCTGGGGGTTTTGAGGAGGTAGGCTGTGCCGGAGCGGAGGGAGCGTGAGGAGGTCTGGGGGGTGAGGAGTTCCTTGAGGTAGGCAGGGGCACCTCCGTGTACGCACTGGTGAGTGAGGAGGGAAACCTTGAACTTGATCCTGTGTTCCACTGGGAGCCAGTGCAGTGATCTGAGGATGGGGGTGATGTGGTCGTATTTGCGCACCCTCATCAGGATCCTAGCAGCGCTATTCTGGACATATTGGAGTCTTTGGATGCTTTTGCCAGGGATCCCGATGAGGAGTGCATTGCAGTAGTCGAGTCTGGAAGAGACGAAGGCGTGGACGAGCCTCTCCGAATCAGCCCGGGTGAGCGAGGGGCGGAGTTTAGCAATGTTCTTGAGGTGGAAGAAAGAGGTCTTGCAGAGGTGTTTGATGTGGGTCTCGTAGGTGAGGTGGGGGTCCATTTTCACGCCCAGGTTGGTGACGAGCGTGGAGAGAGGAATGTCCTGTCCGGAGAAGGAGATGGTGGTGATGGTGGATGACCGGACCTGGTGTGGGGTACCAACCAGCATGGCTTCGGTTTTGGAACCTGGAGGAATCTGTGGTTCATCCACGCTTTAGTCTCCTCCAGGCAGGTGGTCAGTGTGGGGGGTGATGAAGGTGAGGATGGTGAAAGCCGGATGAACAGCTGTGTGTCGTCAGCATAGCAGTGGAACGACACATCGTGACGGCTGATGATGCAGGCGAGGTGGAGCATGTACAGGGTGAACAGCAGGGGGCTGAGGACTGATCCCTGGGGGACATCAGTCCTCGTCACATCACCATAAACCATTTGCAAACTTCCATGCTGCATGTATACAAGCATTGCTTGTTACGGGGTGGTTTGTTTAAAGAAGCACGCGCACAGCTGGGTAGAACAAAAAGCCTCGCTGGGCGTTTTAATGAACAAAAGAACAAAAATACTGGAACAGGCGATCGGGATCGGGATGGACCGGAGCTTCACCAAGTGGGATTCTGCGTTGGACGAAAAAAGGCACGAGGTAAGTAACTTGGCGAGAAAAAACACGAGTAAACATAAGGTAAGTAATTCTCATGACACGGGTTGGTCAAGACAGGATCTCCACTTGCCAGAGTCAACGAAGAGAAGATCTGGCGACGAGTGACGAGGAGGTCGGGGTTCTTGTAGCCGCCAGCGTGGATTGATTATTGAGTCCACCTGTGCGGCGGAACGCACGTAGCGCACGAGCCGAGGTGTTGGGCGTGGCAAGCGGAGTGACGAGAGTAGGGAGGGAATGTGGAGGTGTGTTGGGCGTGGCAAGCGGGGTGACGGGGACAGGAAGGGAATGTGGAGGTGGGACCGTAACACACCGTACAGAAGGACTACGGTTGTACCGCACATTTGATCATAAAGCTTTGACTTTGAAACAGAGAAAAGAGAAGATACGATGGCTTTTATTGTGTAGGAAGGAACCACTGGTCTGCACAGCTAACAAGAGGCCTAGATCTGGTCTAGATTGAAGAAGAAAATATGAATCCCATGATTTCACCTTCATCCTGTTCCCCCCGCCCTGCCAGACTGTCTTCAACCCCCCCACTGTTCTTGAGGAGTTGATCAAGAAGCACTTGAGGAGATGGGACTAGCATTCAATGGCCTTTCTTTTGTGTTACAATCCAAAAATAGGTCCACAGACCAACCGGTGTGAGTGCCAATCTCACCCAGGTATCACATCCCACCAGTTCAGACAGGGCGTAGGCCGTCTGTGATTGGTTTGTTCTGATAAAGAGAACCCAAATGGGAACACGGGGGTTGCACCTTTTGCATCATATTAACTAGAGAACAGGTAATGATTGGAAGACTTTGATAGCCCCGCCCTTGACATGTGTTTTGATGTACCGTTGTGTGAAAGTAAGAAGAAGACTACGTCGGTCATCGGGGTCTCCTGCGTGAGCCCGAGAATAAAGGTTGAACGATACGTCTTGAATCCGTGGCCTATTTACAAGTGAAGTTTGGTCTCCTTCGCTTTCTTTCAGTCTTTGACGCGACTCCGCCGAAGATTGAAAGGAGCCAAGGAGACGAAACTTCGCTTGTACCCGAATTCACACAGTGGGGGAGACTCACTGGTAGATGTAGAGAGAGACAGAAAGAGAGAGAGAGGGGTTACTTGTGCCTGTAGAGAGGTTGGTAACTAATGACAACCAAACGGTCACCAGCCCTTTGGGGGGTGCTGCTGTGTGCCAGGCGGACGTCTTGATTGTGATTTGCTGAGAGCTGGTGGTATAAGACTTCAGCCAATGGCAGGGTTCAGTATCTGGCACTGGCTGTGTGGCCACCATGATGAAAGAAAGAAAGAAAGAAAGGAAGAATGAAAGAAAGAAAGGAAGAATGAAAGAAGGAGAAAGAAAGACAAGAGCAAAGGCCACAGTCTGAGAAAAGTAAATGGAATGGAAGAGAGAAAGAGACAGAAAATAAAGAGAGATTGAAAGAAAGAGTTAAAGAAAGTTGAGATGAAAAGGGTAGTGTTGCTTTGTGACTTACTAATATGCCCTCGCCTCCTCCACACACACACACACACATGCACACACACACACACACACAAACACACACACACACCTCTACTTCCTTCCTGTTTTCCCTTACGGCAACAGTGTGAAAGATACTTAATAGACAGAGAGAAGCTTAGCTCAAGCTCATACAGTATGTGTGGGCATTTCCCTTTGTGTTAGTGTGTGTGTGTGTGTGTGTGTGTGTGTGTGTGGTCGCACGGTGGGCATGTTGGCCACGTGTCCGTGTGACTGTCGGAACACGGGACCAACCGGTCCAAACGGATCACTCCTACACACACCACACCACTGAACCAACACACACACACACACACACACACACACACACACACACAGACCACTGAGGAAACACACACACACACACACACACAGTAACTATTGTTTCGACCTGCATGTGTGAGTTGACCCAATGACGTCCATGGACGCCTTTGTCTCGCCTCACGTTGTGACAGCTATAGGAGAGAATTCTGCCATTGGCTGTGTGTGGGTTGGTCACACGTTTGTTCAGTGACGCCAATGACATTCTGGAAATTATTTGTTATAAAAAAAATACTTCTTTTATATTATTTTTCGCGACAATAAAATCGGTTTTATTGTGAAAAGTTGCATTACTATTAAAGGTTATAGTATTATTTTCTTCATTTTTCTTTCTGTGCTTTGATAGATAATACAGCAAAAGCAGAGGAATCAAGTGGTTAAACTCTAGACGTTGAGGTCAGTGTTCATTTCAATGCTTTGGTTTGTATTCCTGTGCTTTGCTCTTGTGCTTCTCTTCTCTGTGTGATGGTGTGTGTGTGAGTCTTCTCTGTGTGATGGTGTGTGTGAGTCTTCTCTGTGTGATGGTGTGTGTGTGAGTCTTCTCTGTGTGATGGTGTGTGTGTGAGTCTTCTCTGTGTGATGGTGTGTGTGTGAGTCTTCTCTGTGTGATGGTGTGTGTGTGAGTCTTCTCTGTGTGATGGTGTGTGTGTGAGTCTTCTCTGTGTGATGCTGTGTGTGTGAGTCTTCTCTGTGTGATGGTGTGTGTGTGAGTCTTCTCTGTGTGATGGTGTGTGTGTGAGTCTTCTCTGTGTGATGGTGTGTGTGTGAGTCTTCTCTGTGTGATGGTGTGTGTGTGAGTCTTCTCTGTGTGATGCTGTGATGGAGTCTTCTTGTGTTTCTGTCAGGATGTGAGAGGATAACATGTGAACTGTTGGTGTATTAATAGCACAGCGTCTAAACCGCATCATGTTCAAAGCGGTGTTTGGGCCAAAATCTGATAACCAAATGACAAGGTGCCCCATATGATAGTTTCAGAAATCAGACCCAAATGCAGACAACACCAGGGAAGTAAGGTAACAAAAGGGTTTATTTCTACAAGCAGGGTAAAATACTGAATGGTACGAGGGACAACGCTGAGAGCCAGGGACAGGCGGGGAACAGCGGGGACCGAGGCAGGCAGGGTTGTAGGAGCAGGGAAGTCCGGGAATAGGGTTGTTGTTGGGAGGGACAACACGAGGATAGAATCAGACAGGGGTAACACTACGGACAGAAACGAGACGTTAGACAAGGGAAACACAACATGGAACATACACGGGAAGTCAAGCAATGCTTTAACGATCATCGAAGTAGGCCAAGAGAATTGATACCATGGGATAAGGCGGAATAATCTGGCGACGCATGGCTGGTAGTCCGGGGTATAAGTACTGCAGTGGTGATGAGTGATGAGCAGCAGGTGAGTAGCGGAGGCAGGCCCAGAAGCCAAGGCCACGCCCACACACACACACGCACAGACGACATAGAAACAAAAACATAGAACAAACACACAAACATAGAAAACAGAACATAGAACCGACAGGGAAGGGAAAAAACACAAGGAACCGGGCAGGACCGTGACAGTTTA